>LR750030.1:617322-681403 GCA_902729485.2 Mus minutoides | reverse complement strand
TATAACAACCTTAGTCGCAGGGAAATGCAAATCAAAACAAGCCTGAGATTTTACTTCACACCAGTTAGACTGGTTAAGATGAAAAACTCATGGGACAGCAGATGCTGTTGAGGATGTGGAGAAAGAGGAACACTCCTTCACTGCTGATTGGATTGCAAGATGGTACAATCACTCTGGAAATCAGTTTGGCAATTCCTCAGAAATTTGGACATAGTATTTCCTGAGGACCCAGCTATAACACTCCTGGGCATATAGCCAGAAAATGCTCCAACATGTAATAAGGACACAGGCTCCACTATCTTCATAGCTGCAATATTTATAATAGCCAGAAGCTGGAAACAATCTAGATGTCCCTGAAAAGTGCAATGGATACAGAAAATGTGGTACATTTGCACAATGGAATACTACTCAGCTATTAAAAACAAAGACTTCATGATATTTTCAGGCAATTGGATGGACTTGAGAATATCATCCTGAGTGAGGTGACTCAGTCACAAAGTAACAAACACGGCATGTACTCACTGATAAGTGGATATTAGCCAAAAAGTTCAGAATACCCAAGATTCAATTCACAGACCACATGAAGCCTAAGAAGAAGGAAGACCAAATGTGTTTTAAAAGATTGAACAAAATGCTCACAGGAGGAAATACAAAAGTGTTGCTCAATCTGACAGCATGTTTATCATTACCACCCAAGCCTATGGAGTGTCCAGAAATAAACTTTAATTATATTTTAGTCATACCATTTTATAGAAACAAAAGTGAAGTAAGATCAAACCCTTCTTTATCTTGCTACACCCTGAATTTTTTAATAACTCAACATTGATTTGATCACTGGACTGCACTGCTTTCCAGTATAGGCTCTCAAAGGCTAGCACAAAAGCAAAATGACAAAGGAAAAACTCAAGGATTTTCTCAAGTCTCTATCTTCATTCTCTTGAACTTGTTACATCTGTGTAAGTGATTTGCATAAATGTTAATAAAGCACAACCAACAATAACAAAATCTTATTGTTTCTACTACTATAGTTTGAGAAAATCCCTTTCTCTTAATCAATTTATTAATCTTCAGTTTCTAACAGTTTTGAACCTTATGACCTTTTTAAAAAAAAACACGATTTTTATTGAAGACAAAATTAACCCTCCTAATAATTTGATAATTTAAATCAAACAAAAATCTCCAATTATTGATGTTGATTTGCTAAAAGCTATTGGCTGACTAATGGTACTTTGAAATAGATTTTTGTATTAGGATGAAGCAGAAAGAAACTGGTATAAAATCAATAGAACAAGTCTCTGGGTCTTGTTCTGTCATTAATAACCTTGTCTTTTCCTTACAAAAACACACCTGTGGGTTTAGTTTTTTTCATCTTTAGTTTCCCATCTTACAAAATACCACAGTCATCTAGTTGAGAAAAAAAAAGTATGTTCAGTACTAAACATGTTGACATATACCATGCTTCCCTTTCTTCTTTTTTTTTTTGACATTTGCCAGATGTCCTAAAGCTTAGTTGTTTTTGTCGTTGGCAGTGATTTTAAATGTCTAGTCCTTGGAATAAAGAACTTGCATTACCCGAGAGCCAGTCAAAATTCTCAGGACTCAAGTTCATTCTGTTGAATCAAATGTTGTGAGATTGGTGCCAACAGTATTCTGATGAAGTCTTCATGTGCCATTGACAAGTCTCAATCACAGACCCTCTATTCTACACCCCGAAAAGTAAAGTTTAAGGTCTTTGCCCTAATATTTTCATAAAGGGAGTATATAAATAGCATAAAAATAGTATATAAATTTGAAGCAACTCTCAGGATCATTAAACAAAAAGTAAGTTGACATTCTGAAAGTTCGTTGGCATTATCTACATAAAGATATTTAAAGCATTTTTGAAAACTGAGATTTTAGATGAAATTTTTAGTCACCTTTCTGTGGTCCAGAAATTGGACCACATATGCTTGACCATATGGAGGATATATTAAGAAGCAGAACAGGGCTGAATTGCAATGTCCTTTCCTAAGATATTTGGGAAGGGGTTTAAAAGCATGTTCTCCTCCCTAAGAAGAAGCAGTAGCTTCTTAATTCTGAAATACCACAGTGTCATAGTTTAGAGTACAGATTTTTCTTCACTCTCCAGTAGCCTTTACCATGAAAACAACTTTGCCATATGTTACATTAGTATTGCCTGTATTTCTTTCTAATTTCCTCATTGATAATTACTCATATCTGAGAAGTAGGATCTATTCTCAACTAAGTAATAACAAATGGCTAAGAAGCACCTAAAAAATGTTCAATATCCTTAGTCATCAGTGAAATGCAAATCAAAATGACCCTGAGATTACACTTCATACCAGTCAGAATGGCTAAGATCAAAAACTCAGGTGACAGCAGATGTTGTCAAGGATGCAGAGAAAGAGGAACATTCCTCCATTGCTGGTGGGATTGCAATGTGGCACAACCACTCTGGAAATCAATTTGAGAATTCCTCAGAAAAATGGACATAGTACTTACTACCCAGCAATACCACTCCTGGGCAAATACCCGGAAGATGCTCCAACAGGTAATAAGGACTAATGCTCTATTACATTCATAGCAGCCTTATTTATAATAGCCAGAAGCTGGAAGGAACCCAGATGTCCCTCAACAGAGGAATTTATGCAGAAAATGTGGTACACATACACAATAGAGTACTACTAAGCTATTATAAACAATGAATTTATGAAGTTCTTAGGGAAATGGATGTATCCTGAGTGAGGTAACACAATCACAAAAGAACACACATGATTTGCACTCACTGATAAGTAGATATTAGCCTAGAAGCTTGGAATACCCAAGAGACAATTCACAAACCACATGAAACTGAAGAAAAAGGAAGACTATAGTGTGGATACTTCCATCCTTCTTAGATGAGGGAACAAAACCCCCATGGAAGGCGTTACAAAGTGTGGAGTAGAGCCTGAAGAAATGACTATCCAGAGACTGACCCTCCTGTGTTTTCATCCCATATATAATCACCAAACCCAGACTCTATTTTGGATGCCATCAAGTGCTTACTGACAGGAGCCTGATATAGCTGTCTCTTGAGAGGCTCTACCAGTGCATGACAAATACAGAAGTGTATGCTCACAGCCATCCATTGGACTGAGCATAGTGTCCTCACTGAAGGGACTACAGAAAGTACCCAAGGAGCTGAAGGTGTTTGCAGCCCCATAGGAGGAACAACAATATCAACTAATCAGTATCCCCTGAGCTTCCAGGGACTAAACCACCAACCAAAGAGTACACATTGTGTGACTCATGGCTCCAGCTGCATATGTAGCAGAGAATGACCTTGTCAGACATCAGTGGGTAGAGATGCCCTTGGTCCTCGGAAGGCTCTATCCCCCAGTATAGGGGAATGCCAGAGCTAGGAAGCAGGAGTGGGTAGGTTAGTGAGCAGGGGAAGGGGGTAAGAAATGGGGGAGGGGGCTTTCGGAGGGAAAACCAGGAATGGTGATAACATTTGAAATGTAAATAAAGAAAATATCCAATAGGAAAAAATAGGATCTAGAGGAAGAGATGGGAGTGGAGAAATGTAATTATATAATCTTACAAATAAATTTTTAAAAAAGATTCATTGTTCTCTTTCAACATCCAAGTACTCAGATATCAATTTCTTCTTTACTCCTTTCTAATTGATAATGTTAAATAGTATATATGGGGCAATGGGCTATACACAGTCTGGTCTCCAGTTGAGCTGAGGTCTGAACCCCAGGGCCCAGTGGTGATACTGCAGTGGTGATAATTCATCTACATGGCAAGGTAGGTGTTCCCTCATGCTCCTGGAACCCTAACTCATGTCGAAGTTACCACCCCATCAGCCCCCACAAGAGAAGCATGGCTAGAAGTCATGTAGGCAATGTCCCAAGCTTCTGACCTTCAGGCTAGACTCCACCCCAGTTACAAAGCAACAGTAAAGACCATAAAAGGGAATGTTTGCCCCTCCTCACCCTCTCACTCCTCTTGCTCTTACTCCCCTTACTATCTCCTCTCCTCTCCTCTCCTCTCCTCTCCTCTCCTCTTCTCTTTTCTTTTCTTTTTTTCAGATAGGGTTTCTCTGTGTAGCCCTGGCTATCAAGGAAATCACTCTGTAAACCAGGCTGGCCTCAAACTCAGAAATCCTCCTGCCTCTCCCCCTGTCTTTCTATAATAAAGTTCTAAAACCATTGACTATCCTGGACTCAAGGCCTGCTGCATAGACTCTTGCCTGTGTGGGAACCTCACCCCTCTACCTCTCTTCTATAACCCCAGGGCTATAGGGTATTGCTTCAGGGTTCCCCACTAGGGGTCTGCCTCTTGTCAACTCCCCCTCAGCCCGTCAAGTGGGGTCAGTGGCTTAGATGCCCACCTGGGCCAAGTGGAAAGCATCTGGCAGCCCTCCCACATCTGCCTACTCAGAGCACAGGATCTCTGGCCAGATGTGGGCTCTTCGCTACCCCCTTCCTCACATCCCTCTGCCCTCTATCCCATAACTCTGGGGCTACAGGGTGTCACCCTAGAGAACCCTGGTTTCGGGGGCTGACCCTTGTCCACCCCCCACCAAGTGGGGTCAGTGGCTTAGATACCCACCCGGGGCTGAGTGGAAAGCATCTGACAGCCCTCCTTTGTCCACCTGCCCAGAGAACAGGAGGAACTCTAGCCAGATGTGGGCTATCCTCCCTTTCCCCTCCTTCTCCTATGCCCTCTTTTTAGTTCCCACAAGTATAGTTGAAATTATCATTTTTCACTGATAATATAACTTTTTATTCTTCTCTATTTTTTTATTAATGTGTGTTAAATGTTCTCATACTAAGATGAAGTAAATAAAATTCTATTTCAAATGACAGGTATTAAAATTGTTAAATTCTAACTTTAACTAAATGCATATAAAATAAAATGACTCATATATCCAATTTCATTTCTATATCTAAGCACATCTTAAATCTTGAGAGACAGAAATTTGCCAATTTATTCTTCAGAACTTTTCTATCTCAGAAGTTATCACCAATAACTAAGCCATCTCATTTAAGAAAAATCCTCCAAAATATTTAGCTGTGTGTCCCAGCTCAGAATTTGTGATGTCATCCTTGGGTTGTTCCTGGATTCTGTAGGAGGGCCAGCAGAGAATGCCACTGGGACCAAGCCAATAAGCAGCATCTCTCCATGGCGTCTGCATTAGCTTATCCCTCCAAGTCACTGCATGAGTTACTGCACTAACTTCTTTTAATGATGAAGAGTAATATAGAATCATAATAAAAAACAAACAAAAAGACCTTTTCTCCCCAAGTAGCTTAGGTAATGAAGTGCATCACAACAATGGAAACCTTGACTAAGACAATTGGTACTGGGAATATGGGTAGTACTGTGACAGACCTCACCATGTTGTTTTCTAGAGGATTTTGAAACTCTGGATTGTAAAATTTATTGGGTGTTGAGACCTCAGTGAACAGTTCTGTAGGAGCTTGAAAGATAAAGATGTTGAGAATAGTGCAGACAATGAGGCCTTGTTTGTGAACTTTCAAAGGGAAGCATAATTCTAAAGGGTTTCTGTGTGAAGAATTGGTGATTCTGATTAACAGGATGAAAAGACAGCTACAATTAACTAGACACGGGATTACTAAAATAAAATCATTGATTTGTGTAGATCATCGATGCTGCTCAGCTAGAGCTGAGAAAGTAGTGATGATTAAGAAGATACCAGCATATTTGAGGTAAAACATACTGGGAAGTGTTTCCTTAAAGTCAGGAAATGAAGTTGTGTTCCAGAGGCAGTCAAGGTTAGAAGCAAATTTGCTTCTGTGAAAGTCACTCAGTACCAAAGTTAAATAAGGGTCAGATTAGCTGTCTAAAGAGTCCCATTTCCCCTAAAGAAATTGAAGCAGTCATTAATAGTCTCCCAACCAAAAAAAAANAAACAAAAAAAAAAAAAATAAAAAAAAAAAAAAAAAAAAAAAAAAAAAAAAAAAAAAAAAAAAAAAAAAAAAAAAAAAAGCCCAGGGGCCAGATTTGTTTAGTGCAGAGTTCTATCAGACCTTCAAAGAAGATCTATTTCCAATTCTCCTCAAATTATTCCACAAAATAGAAACAGAAGATAAACTACCCCATTCATTCTATGAAGCCACAATTACTCTGATACCTAAAAAACACAAAGATCCAACAAAGAGAACTTCAGACCAATTTCCCTTATGAATATCCATGCGAAAGTACTCAATAAAATCCTCGCAAACCGAATCCAAGAACACATCAAAAGGATCATCCATCACAATCACGAAGGCGTCATTCGAGGGATGCACGGATGGTTTAATATACGGAAATCCATCAACATGATCCAGTATATAAACAAACTCAAAGACAAAAACCACATGATCATCTTGATAAATGCTGAGAAAGCATTTGACAAAATCCAATACATATTCATAATAAAAGTCATGGAAAGATCAGGAATTCAAGGCCCATACCTAAACATATTAAAAGCAATATACAGCAAGCTAGTAGCCAATATCAAATTAATTGGAAAGAAACTTGAAGCAATCCCACTAAAGTCAGGGACTAGACAAGGCTGCCCACTTTCTCCCTACCTATTCAATATAAAACTTCAAGTACTAGCCAGAGTAATTCAACAACAAAAGGAGATAGAGGAGATTCAAATTGGAAAGGAAAAAGTCAAAATATCACTATTTGCAGATGATATGACAGTATATATAAGTGACCCTAAAAATTCCACCAGAGAACTCCTAAACCTGATAAACAGCTTCAGTGCAGTAGCTGGATATAAAATTAACTCAAACAAATCAATGGCCTTTCTCTACACAAAGGATAAACGGGCAGAGAAAGAAATTAGGGAAACAACACCCTTCACAATAGTCACAAACAATATAAAATACTTTGGTGTGAATCTAACTAAGGAAGTGAAAGATCTGTGTGATAAGATCTTCAAGTCTCTGAAGAAAGAAATTGAAGATCTCAGAAGATAGAAAGATCTCCCATGCTCATGGATAGGCAGGATTAATATAGTCAAAATGGCTATCTTGCTGAAAGCAATCTACAGATTCAATGCACTCCCCAACAAAATTCCAACTCAATTCTTCACTGAGCTAGAAAGGGCAATTGGCAAATTCATCTAGAACAATAAAAAACCTAGGATAAAAAAAAACTATTCTCAATAATAAAAGAACCTCTGGTGGAATCACCATACCTGACCTCAACCTGTACTACAGAGCAATTGTGATAAAAACTGCATTGTACTGGGACATCAACAGACAGGTAGCTAAATGGAATAGAATTAAATACCCAGAAATGAACCCACACATTTATGGTCACTTGATCTTTGACAAAGGAGCTAAAACTATCCAGTGGAAAAAAAGACAGCATTTTCAACAAATGGTGCTGGCACAACTGGCAGTTATCATGCAGAAGAATGGAAATTGATCCATTCTTATCTCCTTGTACAAAGTTCAAGTCTAAGTGGATCAAAAGCTTCCACATAAAACCAGAGACAATGAAATTTATAGAGGAGAAAGTGGGGGAAAACCATTGAAGATATGGGCACAGGGGAAAAATTCCTAAACAGAACAGCAACGGCTCCTGCTGTAAGAATAAGACTTGACAAATGGGACCTTATAAAATTGCAAAGCTTCTGTAAGGCAAAAGACACTGTCAATAAGACAAAAAGGCTACCACCAGATTGGGAAAAGATTTTTACCAATCCTAAATCTGATAGGGGACTAATATCCAATATATACAAAGAGCTCAAGAAGCCGGACTCCAGAAATTAAAATAACCCCATTAAAATATGGGGAACAGGACTAAACAAAGAATTTTCAAGTTAGGAATACCGAATGGCAGAGAAGCACCTGAAAAAAAAAAAAGTTCAACATCCTTAATCATCAGGGAAATGCAAATCAAAACAACCTTGAGATTCTACCTTACTCCAGTCAGAATGGCTAAGATAAAAAACTCAGATTACAGCAGATGCTGGTGAGGATGTAGAGCTTGCTGGAGCTTCCTTCATTGCTGGTGGGATTGGAAGCTTGTAGAACCACTCTGGAAATCAGTCTGGAGGTTCCTTGGAAAATTGGACATAGTACTACTAGAAGATCCTGTACTTCTTTAAGTGAATTATTTATATCCTTCTTAAGGTCCTCCATCATCTTTATCATGAGAAGTGACTTTAGATCCATATCTTGTTTCTCTGGTGTGGTGGTACATCCAGGACTTTCTACACCATCAATAATGGATCCTCACTGGGACTCGATGGGGATACCTTACTGTTTCCCAGTGTCATGGGACTCGATGGAGATACCTTACTGTTTCCCAGTGTCATGGAGATCTTGCAGCTATGGATCTGGAGGACTAACACCTTCACATGCTTCAGGAACTCATAGATGGTATAGAAGTTGGGGTGTGCCTGCTCAAAACTCTGAATCTGGGCACCACTGGTGGTTGAGTTGGTCAGCTCAGCAGCTCTCCTGCCTATATTAGGGGCAGGGGCAGTTCTACGAAATTAGGCATTTAGACACATATGTGGCCTTAGGTGGCAGCCTAGACAACAGACATCTTCTTGGCCTTTGTTGGCAACATGGACTGTGAACATCAACAAAGACACCTGCTGTAGTAGGACTATGTACCCAGATATCATCCTAAACAGCCACATGGGCCAGAACCTCTCTATGACCTCAGGTGGCAGCACAAGCCTCTCATATCAGGCTGTTCCTTACTGCTCAGTTTCCAGCTCCACCTCTCTTCACAATATATAGTGCCTTACTTCCCTTTCTCTCCTAACTCTCTTCTACATACTTGCTTATCCTATTGATGCCTGCCTAACCTGTGCCATGCAATGGCAGGTTAGGACTGAAGATTCAGCAGTCTTGACTGAAAAAGATTCCAACTGTTTTTGTCGCAATGACAAAAATTAGAACATGTTCCTTTGACCTACAAAATGCTTATAGTTTAATAGTTAAACCACTTCAGAGATGAATAAAGACCTAGAAACACTTAGAATTGTTCTTCTTCTTCTTTTTTTAAGTTTCTCTGTGTAGCCCTGGCTGTCCTGGAACTCACTCTGTAGCCCAGGCTGGCCTTGAACTCAGAAATCTGCCTGCCTCTGCGTCCCAAGTGCTGGGATTAAAGGTGCCACCACTGCCAGACTTGTCCTGAAGTATTCTTATTCCCCTAAAATCCTCACATGTTTTCAAGTGTACATCTCTGTAAGCAAAATTTATTCATTTTCAGACATCAGACTTTCAATTATATTTGCCAAATATTTGTTTCTAATTTTCTTATATTTCTTGAACTTTGTTTCATATTTTCTGTCAGTGAAGCAATGAACATTTTCTTTTTTATAGAATAACTATATGTCATTTAATTTTAAGCCTTATTGATTATTTTATTATAATTACAAAACCAGTGCATTGGTTATACATCTAAAATATCATTAATTTAATCATGTCTAGCCATTATCCTATCTTTTTTTTTTTTTTTTGCCTCAAAATACAAAGAATGCTTCAATCCCTCTGCCTCTGCCTTTAACTTGAAATTTACTTTCTGGAGAAAGTTTTCTACTCATTCAGTAGAGTTTTAAATAATCTGGATTTCGTTTCTTTATCAGTTTTTTAAATTAAAAATAATTTACATGTGTTTTGATGTATATTTTTAAAATTTTGTATAATTTGTTTATTATCTAAGGCTGGTATAATGAAACATATAATATCTGTACAAGGTTGTTTGCATAGTGGATTTCAGTACCCATTGATATTTTTGAGGATAAAATGAGAATGGAACTGTATCATTTTAATTCATTTGTCAGCTGAAATACTTCTATGATGTACATCTAGTACATTTTAGTCCTTAAACAAACACTATATGAGAAATTGATTTTCCACTGATTTTTATTTCTGGCAGCTTGTATGCTTCTGGTAGTTTTGAGAAGCATCTACTGCTTGTGGCCCCCTTCTTCCACAAACAGGACAGTATCAACAAGTTGAGTTCTCAGGCCTCATTTGCTTGAGATATTTGGGAAATTGTTTTTCCTTATTATATCTATTGTGATAAAATTCGTCTCATTCAAATAAGCCAGTAATATCCTCTCAGATATCAACCCAAACCCTTAATCATATGTGACATGTCCACAATTCACACATAGGCTTGAAAATGTGACATGAACAACTTTAGAATGAACCAACTTATATACCATAAAATAGAATTATTGGTGCCAAATTTCAAAATTTAAGTCATTACTACATAATAATTTATAATTTCATATTTAATATTGGTATACTTTCTAAACTAAAATATTGTATTTTGTTACCTTACAAATTAAAAAAACAGAAAAAATACAATTTTAAAAGATATAACAAAAGCATTTGATAGCATTACTACAAATAAGATAGAGACTACTATTGTTTTTAGAGATAAGAACTCTAGGTTCTTTTCCCAGTCAAAAATATACTGTACTACTCAGCTCTGCTATTGGCCCAGAGACTTCTTTGCATAATTTAGGATACCTCTGTAAAACAAAAGTAGTTATTATATGTGAGTACTAGAAATCAATTAAAGTGATTTGTTTTAAAGTACTTTGATCAGTAGTCAAGTAAAACTTAAAGCAGCATATACATATAAGCATAAATAATATTTATATTTACAGACATTTAAGCTGTTTGTTTACAAAATATGAAAGAATCTATGGAACTCTACTACACCTATTATATGCATTTACACAAACCACCAGGTACAATTTGTCAAATAAAAAAAATAAATTATACTCCAGAAAAAGCCCACTGCTCTACCAGAGTACACATCAGTACCTGGAACATCAGAGGACACATCACCTCCCAGAATACCTAAAACCCCAGAGGCAATCAATGGCATTACCATAAGTCCCATCAGGGACAACTTAGTAGTCCTGTAGTCTCCCTAGCCAACAG
Source organism: Mus minutoides (assembly GCA_902729485.2). NCBI lineage: Eukaryota > Metazoa > Chordata > Mammalia > Rodentia > Muridae > Mus > Mus minutoides. The sequence continues at coordinate 670,472 of LR750030.1, read as the reverse complement.
AACCACAGACCACTTGGGCAAAAAGAAAAGAAAGGAAACTAAAACCAAGGAGAATAAACATTTGTCCAACTCAGAAATTGACATCTAAACCAAAAATCAACCCAATCTCAGATACCTAGAATCCAGGATAGGAAAACAATCAACCGTAGCTATGGCACTATGAACCCACCAAAGCCCACATATTCTACTACAAGCCCTAAATATTTCAACACAGCTGAAAACACAAGAAAATGACCTTAAAACCAATTTTATGGAGATGGTAAGAGACCCTTAAAGAAAGTAAATAGATTTCTTAAAGAAATTCAGAAAAATATGGACAAACAGGAGGAAACAAATAAATCCCTTTAAAGAAAATCCAGAAAAATAAAAACAGACAATGGGAGGAAACAGATAAATCTATTAAAGAAAACCAATAGAGAGAAAAAAGTAAAATTTTAAAAAGAAGAGGAAAGAAAGAAAGAAAGAAAGAAAGAAAGAAAGAAAGAAAGAAAGGGTGAAGGAGATGTGGATAAAACCATTCCAAAAAAAGAGAAGGAAATGAATAAAACTGTTCAACTGTTCAAGACATAGAGATGGAAATAGAAGAAAAGAAAAAGAAAAAGAAAAAAAGAGGAAAGGAAAACCATACAATCTGTGGGAATCCTGGATATCTGGAGATGAAATGTATATGGAAGCAAACAGGAACTATAGTCACAAGTACCACTAACAGAATATAAGACATAGACAAGAGAATTTTGGACATTGAAGATACTATAGAAAAATCAACACATAGTTCAAAATAAAAAGTTAAATCAAAAATATTCCTGACACAAAATATCCAGGAAGTCTAAGAAACTAAGAATAATAGTAATAGAAGAAGGAAAAGAATCCCAACTTAAAGACCTAGAAAATATTTTTAACAAAATCGTAGAAGAAAAGGGTCCTAACCTTAAGAAGGATATGTCTATAAAGGTAGAAGAATATTAGAGAGCACTAAAAAATATTGGACTAGAAAAGAAAGTCAGTATACCACAATGTAAAATCAAAACACTAAACATATGTAGAGCAAAGGAAGAATATTAAAAATTGCAAAGGGAAAGGCCAAGTAACATATAAAGGAAGATATGTTAGAATTACAGACAACTCTCAAAGAGATTCTATAAGTCAGAAGGGCCTGGACAAATGTCTTTCAGGCTCTAAGTGATTACAGATATTAGCACAGACAACATGCCCAATAAAACTTTAATTATGTTAGATGAAGAAAACAAGATATTCCATGACAAAGTCAAGTTTAAATGATATCTATTTGCAAATCCAGCATCAAAGTAAGTATAGGAAAGTGTAGCAATGAAAACTCCATCTTAAGAATGTTAATCCATCCCATATACAACCACCAAACCCAGACAATATTGCATATGCCAGCAAGATTTTGCTGACAGGACCCTGTTATAGCTCTCTCTTGTGAGGCTATGCCAGTGCCTGGCAAATACAGAAGTGGATGCTCACAGTCATCTATTGAATAGAACACAGGGCTCCTATAGAAGGAGCTAGAGAAAGTAACCAAGGAGCTAAAGGGGTTGGCAACCCTATAGGAGGATCAACAATATGAACTAACCAATACCCCACAGAACTGTGCCTGTAGTTGCATATATAGCAGAGTATAGCCTAGTTGGCCATCAATGAGAGGAGAGACCCTTGGTCTTGCAAAGATTATATGCCCCAATACAGGGGAATGCCAAGGCCAGGAAGCAGGAGTGGGTGGGTTGGGGAACAGGGCAGGGGGAGGGTATAGGGGACTTGGGGGATAACATTTGAAATGTAAATGAAGAAAATATCTAATAAAAAGGTATTAAATAAAAAAAGAATGTCAATTGTACCCTTGAGAAAACAGCAAATAAATAATTACACACAGCAAAAAAGGGTGGGGGGAAGAACACATAGACACACCACCAACAACACCATCTCTACCACCAGTACCAGCACCACCACACCCACCACCAACACCACCAACACCAGCAAGGACAATATACAGAGAATCTCTTGTGTATTGTTTGGATGCATCACCTGTCAACTAAAAAGCATATGGCCTATGGCTTCAGCAGGAAATAGAAAGTGGGACATCTGGGCAGGTGAATATACTGTGGGATAGAGCTAGGTACAGAGCATTGCCTGGAATATGTGACAAGATGGATGCATGGCATCTGAACACAGATAACCAGCTGTCTTAGTCAGGGTTTCTATTCCTGCACAAACATCATGACCAAGAAGCACTTGGGGGAGGAAAGGGTTTATTTGGCTTACACTTCCATACAGCTGTTCATCACCAAGGAAGCCAGGACTGGAACTCAAGCAGGTCAGAAATCAGGAGCTGATGCAGAAGCCATGGAGGGATGTTATTTACTGGCTTGCTTCCCTTNTGGCTTGCTCAGCCTGCTCTCTTATAGAACCCAAGACTGCCAGCCCAGAGATGGTCCCACCCACAAGGGGCCCTTGATCACTAATTGAGAAAATGCCTCACAGCTAGATCTCATGGAGGCATTTCCCCAACTGAAACTCCTTTTTCTGTGATAATTCCAGCTGTGTCAAGTTGACACAAACCTAGCCAGTACACCAGCCATGTGGAAGAATGTAGGCTAGAATAAATGGAACATTTATGTTATATCTAGTCATAGAAGAGCTTAGCAATGTGGCCAGGGTATTTGTAAATATATTTTGAGTGGGAGTCTTATTTGTGGGAGCATGGGGCTGGAAGGAAAAGCCAGGACCTAACTTCAACACAACAATAACAAAATATCTCTCAATATCAGTGGATTCATTTCACCAATTAAAAGAGAAAAATCATATGTTAACAAAATGGATATGAAAACAGAAATTGTCATTCTACTGTGTACAAGAAAAACACTTCAAAACCAAAGATAGATATTACCTCAGAATAAAAGGATGGGAAAAGATTTCCCAAGCAGATGATCCTAAGAAGCAATCTTGTGTAGCCATTCTAATACCTACCAAAAAAGACTACCAAGCAAAATTAGTCAACGGAGATGGGGAAGGACACTTCATATTCATCAAAGTAAAAAATCCACTAGATGACATGGCAGTTCTGAATAGTTATGCCTAAGTACAAAGGCACTCACCTTTGTAATGGGAACATTGCTAAAGTTTTAATCACACATTGCAACCCACACAATGATAGTGAAAGACTTTAATACCCCATTCTACCAATAGACAGGTCAGAGAAATAATAGAGCTGTCAAATGTAATTACTCAAATGGACCTAACAAATATCTAGAGGGCATTTCATACAAAAACAAAAGAATATACTTTGTACTCAGCACTTCATAAACATTCTCCAAAACTGACCAAAAACTAAGTCATTATGCAAGTTGTGACAGATACAAGAAAATTGAAATAACCCATGTGCAACTGGAGAGATATTAAGAGCACTGGCTGCACTTCCAGAGGATCAGGGTTCAATTCCTAGCATCCACATGTAAGCTCACAGTTGTCTATAAACTCCAGATCTAATACCCTCATACATGCATCCATTTGTTTATATAGCATCACTACAAGACAGCACATCTTCATAGTTCTGCAGAGATCTGCTCAAAATGGTGGGCTAATACCTAGTGATTGCTATATAAGTTTATAATAATAACAGGAAAAGCATAGTAATAGCAGGAATTTTTTCTAAAATGAATTTCTCATAGACCTTGCCTGTTGAAGTTCCGTCGTAGATTTTTAATCCAAGATGAAGTTCACCTGCTAGTTGTTAGCTTTTTGGCTCCTGACAATAACCCTTGAACCACCCTCAAGTAATGTTGATCTATCTCTCCAAAGCTGGTCCAGGGATATCATTATTGGCTGTCAGAAAACCAGTTCATTGACTCTGCTCCCTTTGACCTCATTGACTGGTGGATAATGAGTCCAGAGAGAAGGAAGACCCATAGAATCTCAAAGCAATTATACTAAAATCTGGAACAAGGGAAGGGTGTCCCCTTTCTCCATGTCTATCCAAGATAGTAATTGAAGGTATAGTTAGAGCAATAAGACAATTAAAGTATATCAGGCAGATAAAAGTTGGAAATTAATTTATTACTATTCACAGATGATATGATAGTATACATAGGCAGCCACAAAAATCCTACCAGGTAATATCTACAGCTGATAAACACCTTTAGAGAAGTAGATGCATATAAGATAAACTCAAAAAATCAGTAGCTGTACTATATCAAATTACAAATTACAAACAGACTGAAAAAGAGATCTTAGAAACAACAACCTTCACAGTAGACATATTTAATACAAAATGTTTTAGTACAACTGTAACCAAGCAAGTTAAAGACAAATATAACAAGAACTTTAAGATTTGAAGAATTAAAATTGATCCATTCTTTAGTTTCTTTCTTTTTAAATTAGATATTCTCTTTATTTACATCTCAAATGTTATCCCCTTTCCTAGTTTCAACTCCAAAACTCCCATATCCCCTTCACCCCTGCCTCCTGCTCCCAACCCACCTACTCCCATTTCCTGGCCCTGGCATTCCCCTATACTGGGGTATAGAACCTTCACAGGATCAAGGGCCTCTCCTAACATTGATGACCGACTAGGCCATCCTCTGCTACTTATGCAGGTAGAGACACTAGTCCCACCTGTGTTTTCTGTGATTGGAGTTTAGTCCCAGGAAGTACTGGTTAGTTCATATTGTTGTTCCTCCTATGGGGCTGCTCCTTGGGTACCTTCTCTAGCTACTTCATTTGGGGACTCTGTCCTCCATCCAATGGATTGCTGTGAGCATCCACTTCTGTATTAGTCAGGCACTGGGATAGCCTCTTAGGAGACAACTTTATCAGGCTCCTCTCAGCAAGCTCTTGCTGGCATCCACAATAGTGTTTGGGTTTGGTAGGTAGATAATCATGGGATGGATCCCCAGATGGGGCAGTCTCTGGATGGTCATTCCTTCAGTCTGCTCCACACATTGTCTCTGTAATTTCCTCCATGGGTGTTTTCTTCCCCCTTCTAAGAAGGATCAAAGTATCCACACACTGGTCTGCCTTCTTGAATGTGATGTGTTTGCAAATTGTATCTTGGGTATTCCAAGCTTCTGAGCTAAAATCCACTTATCAGTGAGTGTATATCATGTGTGCTCTTTTGTGGCTGGGTTACCTCACACAGGACGATATTCTCCAGATCCATCCATTTGTCAAAGAATTTCATAAATTCATTGTTTTTAATAGCTGTGTAGTACTCAATTGTGTAAATGTACCACATTTTCTGTATTAATTCCTCTGCTGAGAGACACCTGTGTGCTTTCCCGCTTCTGGCTATTATAAATAAGGCTGCAATGATAGTGGAACATGTGTCCTTATTACAAGTTGGGGCACCTTCTGGGGATATGCACAGGAGTGGTATTGCTCGATCTTGCAGTAGTATTATGTTCATTTTTCTGAGGAACTGCCAAACTGATTTCCAGAGTGGTTGTACCAGCTTGCAATCCCAGCAGCAATGGAGGAGTATTCCTCTTTCTCCATATCCTTGCCAACATCTGCTGTCACCTGAATTTTTGATCTTAGCCATTCTGACTGGAGTGAGGTGGAATCTCAGGGTTGTTTTTATTTGCATCTCTCTGATGATTAAGGATGTTGAAAATACATTTTTAAGTGCTTCTCAGCCATTCAGTATTCCTCAGTTGAAATTTTTTGTTTAGCTCTGTGCCCCATTTTTAGTAGGGTTATTTAGTTTTTGGAGTCTAACTTCATGAGTTCTTTGTATATATTGGACATTAACTGCCTATTAGATTTAGGATTAGTAAAGATCTTTTCCCCATTTGTTGGTTGCCTTTTTGTCTTATTGACAAGTGTCCTTTGCCTTACAGAAGCTTTGCAATTTTATGAGGTCCCAATTGTTAATTGTTGATCTTACAGCACAAGCCATTGTTGTTCTGTTCAGGAGTTTTTCCCCTGTGCCCATATCCTGGGGGTTCTTCCTCACGTTCTCCTCCATAAGTTTCAGTATCTCTGGAGTTATGTGAATTTCCTTGATCCACTGGGATTTGAGCTTTGTTTAAGGAGATAAGAATGGTGCAATTTGCATTCTTCTACATGCTGAATGCCTGTTGAACCACCATCCTCCTCTTTTCTGCTGCATGGCTTTAGATCCTTTGTCAACAATCAAGTGACTAAATGTGTGTGGTTTCATTTATGGGTCTTCAATTCTATCCCATTGATCTACCTGTATGTCTTTGTATCAGTACCATGCAGTTTGTATCACAATTGCTCTGTAGTACAGCTTGAGGTCAGGGATATTGATTTCACCAGGGGTTCTTTTATTGATGAGAATAGTTTTTGCTATCCTGGGTTTTTTGTTATTCTAGATGAATCTGTAAATTTCCCTTTCTATCTCTCTGAAAAATTGTTTTGGTAGTTTGATGGGAATTGCATTGAATCTGTAGATTGCTTTTGCCAAGATGGCCATTTTTACTATATTAATCCTGCTAATTTATGAGCATGGGAGATCTTTCCATCTTCTGAGATCTTCTTTGATTTCTTTCTTCAGAGACTTGAAGTTCTTATCATTCAGATCTTTCATTTGCTTAGTTAGAGTCACACCATGGTATTTTATATTATTTTTGACTATTGTGAATGTTGTTGTTTCCCTAAGTTAAATCAGGATCAGATCAACAATTTAAATATTACTATAGCCCCCAAAGCAATAAACAGTCTCTCAACCAAAAAAAGCCCAGGATGAGATGGGTTTAGTGCAGAGTTCTATCAGACCTTCAAAGAAGATCTAATACCAATACTCCTCAAACTCTTCCACAAAATAAAAACAGAGGGTATTTTACCCAATTCATTCTATGAACACATAATTACACTTGAACCTAAAACATACAGAGACCAAAGAGAGTTTTACTTATGTATATCGATGCAAAAATACTCAATAAATTTCTCACAAAACGAATCCAAGAACACATCAAAATGTTATCCATCATGATCAAATAGGCTTCAACCTAGGGATCCAGGGATGGTTCAACATGGGGAAATACATCAACGTAATCCACTATATAAACAAATTCAAAGACAAATTGATCCATTCTTATCTCCCACTGCAAAGCTCAAGTCCAAGTGGATCAAAGACCTCCACATAAAATCAGATACATTGAATCTAACAGAAGAGAAAGTGGGGAAAAGCCTTGAACACATGGGCACAGGGGAAATTATCCTGAACAGATCACAAATGGCTTATGCTCTAATATAAAGAATAGACAAATAGTACCTCATAAAATTGCAAAGATTCTCTGAGGCAAAGGACACTGTCAATAGAAAAAAAAAAAAAAAACCAGCAACCAACAGATTGGGAAAAGATGTTTACCAATCCTACATTTGATAGAGGGTTAATATACAATATATACAAAGAAATCATGAAGTTAGAGCCCAGAGAACCAAAATACTCTGTTAAAAATGGCAAATAACCCTATTAAATATGGAGTATAGAGCTAAACATAGAATTCTCAACTGAAGAAATTCAAATAGTGGAGAAGCACCTAAGGAAATGTTCAACATCACTGGTCATCAGGGGAATACAAATCAAAACAACTTTGATTTCCACCTCACACCAGTCAGAATTGCTAAGGAAAAACTCAGGTGACATCAGATGCCAGTGAGGTTGAGGAAAAAGAGGATCACTTCTCTATTATTGGTGGGATGGCAAGCTTGTACAACCACTCTGAAAATCAGTTTGGTGTTTCCTTAGATTGGACATAGTATTACCTGTGGACCCAGCTATACCACTCCTGGCCATATATCAAAAAGATGCTCCATCATGTAATAAGGACACATGCTCCATGATGTTCATAGCAGACATGTTTATAATAGCTAGAAGCTCGAAAGAACTTAGATGTCTTTCAACAGAGGAATGGATACAGAAAATATGGTACATTTACATAATGAAGTACTATGCAGCTATTAAAAACAATGAATTCATGAAATTATTAGGCAAATGGATGGAACTAGAAAATATCATACTGAGCAAGGTAACCCAATCACAAAGTACATACATGATATGCACTCACTGTTATGTGGATATTAGCCCCAAAGCCCTGAATATCCAAGAAACAATTCACAGACTTCATGAAGCTCAAGAAGAAGGAAGACCAAAGTGTGGGTTCTTCAGTCCTTCTTAGAAGGGGGAACAAAATACTCAAAGAAGAAAATATGGAGATTAAATATGGAGCACAGACTGAAGGAAATGCTGTCCAGAGACTGCCCGACCTGGTAATCCATCCCATATACAGTCACTACACCCAGACCCTATTGTGGATTTCAGAAGTGCATGCTTATAGGAGCCTTATATAGCTATTACCTGAGAGGCTCTACCAGAGCCTGACAAATACAAAGGTGGACAGTGACAGCCAACCATTGGCCTGAGCATGGGGTCCCTAATGGAACAATTAGAAAGAACTGAAGCAACTGAAGGGGTTTGCAACTCCATAGGAAGAAAAACAGTATCAACCAACCCAGAGCTCTCAGGGACTAAACCACCAACCAAGGAGTACACATGGAAGGCCCTTTGCTCCAGCCTCATATGTGGCAGAGGATGGTCTAGTTGGACATCAGTAGGAGGAGTGGCCCTTGGTCTTGAGGTGGTTTGATGCCTCATTGTAGAGGAATGCCAGTGCTGGGGGTGGGAGTGGGTGGGAGGGTGGGCGTTGGAACACCCTCACAGAGGCAGCAGGAGGGTGATGGGATAGGGAGTTTCTGAAGGGAGGACCTGGAAAGGGGATAACATTTGAAATGTAAATAAATAAAATTTCTAATAAAAATATTAAAAGCTATTTTTTAAAAACGGAAATAAAGAATATATCCAAAGATGGAAAGATCTTCAATGCTCATGGATTACTGAGGTTAACATAGTAAAAATGTCAATAATACCAAAAATGATCTACAGATTTAATGTAATTTCCATAAAAACTCCAATATAATTATTTGCAGGTTTTGAAAAAACAATATTCACTTTCTTATGAAAAATAATATATCTAAGAAGTCTAAAACAATCCTGTACAATAAATAAAATTCTGGAGGTAATACTATTCCTGATTTCAATCTGTACTACAAAAATACAGTAATAAAAACATGATGGTATAAGAATAAAACAGACAAATTGATCAATGGAATTGAATCAAATACCTGGATGTAAATTCATATAACTACAGACACCGGGATTTAATAAGGAAGCCAGAATTATACAGTGGAAAAAAGAAAGCATCCTTAAAACATGGTGCTGATCTAATTAGATGTCAGAATGTAGAAGAATGTAAATAGATCTAAATCTAATCACCTTGTACAAACCTAAGGTCCAAGTGGATAAAAAAAAATCCTCAACACAAAACCACATACACTAAACTTGCTAGAAGAGAAAGTAGGAAATAGCTTTGAATGTATTCCCACAAGAGAAGACTTCCTGAAAAATAACATAAGTAGCTCAGGCACTATGATAGGCAATTAATAAATGAGATCTCATGAAACTGAAAAGCTTCTGTAAGGCAAAGGACAACATCAATTAGACAAATGAGAGCTTACAAAATGGGCAAATACTTTGCCCAAATACACATCTGACATAGAACTTATTCCAAAAATATATAAAGAATTAATTTATAATTTAGACATCAGTAAACCAAATATTCTAATTAAAAATGGAGTTCAGGTCTAAATTGATAGTTCTCAATATACGAGTATCAATTGTCTGAGAAACACTTAAAGAAATGTTCAATATCCTTAGCCATCAGGGAAATTAGAAACAAAATGATTCTGAGATTCCATCTTACTCCTGTTAGAGTGACTAATATAAACATGTAAGTGACAGCTCATGTTTGTGAGGATATGGAACAAGTGGACCATTCCTCTGTTCCTGCAAGTAGTACAAATTTGTGCAGCCATTTTGGAAATCAATACAGCTCTTTCTCAGAAAATTGAGAGTTGATTTACCTAAAGACCCAGCTCTATCACTCGTGGGCATAGATCCAAAGGGTGTTCAATCCTATCACAAGGACATGTGCTCAACTATGAAGCTTTATATAGCCAGAAACTGGAAAAAGCTTAGATTTCCCCAAGAGAAGATGGATAAAGATAATGTACATTTACAAATTAGAGTATTACTGCTGCTAACATGGAGTATTTAGTAGCTGCTAAAAAATAATCATGAAATTTACAGTGTTTAAGTCAGGTTTCTCTAGAATCAAAGAATTTATGGAATGTCTCTATATATTAGAGAATTCATTGTAATGACTTGAAGTCCACAGTTCAACTAACCCAACAGTGGGAAACTATGAATGTTCGGTCCAAGAATCTAGCCGTTGTTTATTTCTAGGTGGTGAGTTGCTTCAGCTGGTCTTTTTATAAGCTGGAATCCTGAAGAAGTAGGTTTCAACAGATGTGCTGGCAATTATGTGCAAGCAGGCAAAGAAGAGTGAGCCTTCCCTTTTGCAATGTCTTTATTTAGTCTTCCAGCAGAATGTATGGCCCAAATTAAATGTGTATACCACCACATCAGGATCTGGAACTTGCTCTGTCCCAGGCTGGGCTTGAATTCAGAGATCTTCTTGCCTCAGTTTCCTGGGATTAAAGGTATGTACTACCTTACGTGGGCTTCAGCCATTCATGGCCACAATGCCTCAAGATCTCCATGTCAAGATCTGAGACAGGACATCAAGTGAGGGATGGGGTTTCCATCCCACAGTTATATCTCTGACCCACAATTGTTTATGTCTGAAAGAATTATAGGGATGGAAATGGAGATCCAGCAACAGGCCCAAAGTGGGATCCAGATCAATGAGAGGTCCCAAGGCCTGATACTATTACTGAGGACATGGAGGGCTCACAAAAAGGGATCTATTATGACTGCCCTCTGAAAGACCCAACAAGCATCTGAAAGATTCAGATGCAGATATTTGCATTCAACCAATGGACATAAGCAACTGACCCGTGGTGTTGAATTATGGAAGGCTGAAGAAGCTGAGGAGAAGGGTGATCATATAGGAGGACCAGCAGTCTCAATTAATCTGGACCCCTGAGATCTCGCAAACACTGGGCCATCAAACAGACAGCATATTACATCTGATATGAGCCCCCCCCCCCCAGTACACATACAGTAGAGTACTTCTGTGTCTGTGTTCATTCAGAGATGATGTACCTAATCCTCAGGAGACTGGAGGCCCCAGGGAGTTTAGACATCAGGTGGGAGTGGGGTCATCCATGTGGAGACAGGGGGTGTGAGGAGGAAGGTTTGGATGTGAAACAGTTGTAGGATGGATGGGGGGCTGGGGAATGGAATATGGAGTGTAAAGATAAATTTAAAAATATATGAGTCAGAAGCCTGTGTCTTCTACCCTCAATATATGGATCACAGGTGTGCTCTTTATTCTTGGATTGTAGTTCAGTCCAGATGTAGTCAAGTTGACAACAAGAAGTAGTCACCACATGTAGGCAAATGGATGGAACCAAAAAAAAAATCCTGTATGATGTAACCCAGTCCCCAAAAGACACAAATTGTATGTATACTTATTAGAGGATATTAGCTATAAAGTAAAGGATAATTGGGTTGCAATCCACAGAACCAGAGAAGCTAATGACAAGAAGGGCTCAAAGGTAGATGCATGAATCTACCTGGGAAGGCAAAATGAAAGATATTGCAAGTAGACTTGGGGCAGATGAGGATAGGAACAAGAGGAATCAGGTGGGTAATGAAAAGGGAGAGAATACCAGTAGAACAACTGAAATTGGGAGTTATTATAGGGACAATCCAAAATCCTAGTGCATGGTAAACTTCTAGTAATCTAATAGGTTGTACCTAGCCCAGGTAGTCCCTAGGGTTGTCCTAGCAATGGGGCATACTGAACCTTAACTGGTGGTCTCCTTGTCTCCTGTAACCTGATAAGACTTCCAGCAGAGGTATTGGGACATCAAGTCAAGTACAAAACCTTTAATGGACAAATTGTCCTGCCTGCAAGGTCTACTGGATACACATAGTACAGAGATAGACCTAGAATAGAACTAAACATAACTAGCCACAAACAAACATAAGAACAATGAAATTACTAATGATATTCTGGTCTAATTTTTGAAAAAGGCCTAAGGTAATCATCATCAGAGATACTTTATCTAGCAGTAGATAGAAACAGATAAAGAGACCCACAGCCAAACATTCGGCAGAGCTCAGAGAATCCTGTGGAAGAGGGGAGTGATCCACTGGACTGAGCACAGGGTCCCTAATGAAGGAGCTAGAGAAAGGACTCAAGGAGTTGAAGAGGTTTGGAACCCCATAGGAGGAAAAACGATATGAACCAACCAGTACCCCCAGAGCTCCCAGGGACTAAACCACCAACCAGAGCACACAAGAAGGGACTCATGGCTCCAGCTGCATATGTAGCAGAGGATATCTTTTTGGGACATCAATGAGAGAACAGGCCCTTGTTCTTGTGAAGGCTCAATGCCAGTGTAGGGGAATCCCAGGACAGGGAGTGAAAGGGAGTGGGTTAGTGAGCAGGGGGAGGGGGGATAGTACAGGGGGTGGTTCAGAGGGGAAATGAGGAAAAGGGGCAAAATTTGAAATGTCAATAAAGAAAATATCTAATAAAAGAAAGAAAAAAAAAAGCCACAGGAGTCAAGGACATCACAACAAAGCCCAAAAAGTCAACTAACCTTGCCTCAAGTGTATTACTGGCATTTAGGGAGTCACCCTGGGTCTGCCCTAGGCCCTCTGCATATGTTGTATTTAACTATATCTTGTGGAACTCCTGTCAGAGCAGAGCTGTTACTGACTTTTGACTGCTTTTGGGACCCTTTTCCTCAGTCTTTGGTAAGCACCCTTATTACTAATCCAGCTTCATGGCCTAATGTGCTTTAATTTTAGGGTCTTCAAATAAATGAAAGGACTTATCTTGAATCTTAAATTTTTAAAGTTTTAAAGAGGCATAAAGATATGTTCACTTTTATTGGACAGTTAGATTTTACAAGATTTGTAATAAATACCAAAGATAACAGGAAAACAGCAAGCCATATACTTTTGAAATTATTATTTCTATATGCAAAATGATATAAGTGGTTCAGTACTCAGTTTGCCAATTTCTAAAAAGGACCAAACAACCAGATAATGAAGTAGTTCTTCAATAATGACCCAAATGTAAAATGTAGAAATGTGCTTTATCTTGAGCATTTTTGCCTCTAAGTTCATAAGGGAAAATTGTGTTTAATTCTTTCTATGTTGGTCCTTCATGTGTGCTTTGGGTATCACCCTTACAAAATGAATAGGACAATGTTCTTTCTCTTTTTATTTTGTAGGATATTTTAAGGAGCATTGGCTTAGAAAGTCTGATAGACCTCTATACTAAAACCTTCTGGCCCTGGGCACTTTTTGATTCGTAGACTTTTACTAATTGTCTTTATTTACTAGGTTTGTTAAATTGCCCATCTGATCTTATTAGGTAGTACATATTGAAAAAATTCATTTGTCTTAATTTCTTGTAATTTTCTGGAGTACAGAATGGCTTGTGAAAGTAGAACAGGAAGGTCAGGTTGCCAGGGGGAATGAAAGAGGGAAGGCACAGCTGTAATCATGTGTCCTTTGAGAGGTGATTCAAAAACTTAGTGCAGAGGGCACGTCCTAAAACATATGAAGGCAAGCTTAATGAAATCTTAATGAAATAACAAGGGAGATGGAGGCCCAACTGGCCATCTCTTGTCACCAGATGAAGCTTCTAATGCAGGGACTGGGTTATATCCACTTGAGTTGTTGGCCAAAGATGTTTTGTGGAAATATCCAAACAACCAACGTTATTGTCAAGACAATAGTTTGCTTTTTCCAAACTTACATTAGGGCCCCATTATTGAGGATAATGCCCCCACCGATACAATACATTGATCATGGAGAGATCAAGTATGTGCTTATGTAGAATCTTCAACCCTATATTCTAATGTCTTTCAAAGGGAATTTATCGCAGGCTACCAAACGAGAAACTTAAACACCAACCCAGCCTAAAAATTTTTGATCTACAGGCATATCCTTCCTACAAATTAAGCTAGGACATTGTAGCACAAGGCTTGTGAGACTCACCAACCAATGTATGATTTGACTTAAGGCCCATTCCATGAGATGAAACTCTACTCAATACTGCTTAGGTGACTGAGAGCCAGAGAATAGATAGCCCAGAGGCATAGAATAAGATGAACTACTACAGTTTCTTTTTTAAGTGGTCAAAAATGACTTCTAATGATATTCTGTGATGCTCATAGACCAGTGCCATATTCAGCCATCATCATAGAAGCTTTCTCATGCAACAAATGGGAACAAATACAGAGACCCATAGACAGACATTAAGGAACAAAAGAGGGACCTTATATGCTCATAGACCAGTGCCATATTCAGCCATCATCATAGAAGCTTTCTCATGCAACAAATGGGAACAAATACACAGACCCATAGACAGACATTAAGGAACAAAAGAGGAACCTTGGAACACATAGTTCTAAATGTGATGTCTCCATTTAATCCCTCTTCTCAGAGCTCAGGCAACCCTACAGAAAAAGAGATGGAAAGAGTTTAAAAACCAGAGGGGATGGAAGATACCAGAAGAAGGCCATTTAATTCAACTGAACAAAGCCGTTATGAACTGATAGTGACTAAAGCAACATACACAGGGTCTGCATGATTCTGCAGCACGTCCTTTCTCTATATATTATGGCTGTCATGTTTTTATGGTACTCCCAAGTGTATGAATAAGTAGGTTTCTTATTCTTTTGTTCTCTCTTGGGGACTTTACTCCATATTCATTTGTCTTGTCTAACAATGATATTATGGCTTATGTTTTATCTTATATTTTACTTTGTGATTATTTTTATCTTTTAGAAGATTGTTCTTTTCTAATGATAGATAGAAAGGGTATGGTTCTAGATTGGGGTGATATGTGGAATAACTAGCCAAAATAGAGGGAGGAAACCTGTAATCAAATGTTTCCAATAAAAGAGAGAGTTAGATTTTTGATAACAACTCTAAATATGAAAGAATGGGAAATTACAGCAACAGGCAAGTATATGAAAAGATATTAAAAACCTATGTATTTATGTAATCAACAAAATTAGCAATAAAGTATGAATTTGTAAAGCCATTGTAATACAATAATTCAGAATATTTTTATCTAAGAAGCTGTACTTAATTGCATTCTGTTATATTATTTATTTTTATGAAGTTCAGTCATAGAAAAATTAATTAATATATTGATCAAAATTTATTTGTGAATAAGTTAGCTGTGTAACACATATAAAAGCTGGAAAATGTCATGAAGACATTTGTCACTGATGGTGACATCTGAATTTATCTTGATTGGGCAAAATCTTTTATTGTCAAATGTGATAAATTTCAAAAACTTTTGTAATGTGTTTGAAAAAGAAATTATTCGTTTGCATATAACTAGTGCATTGATAAATTGTTTCTAAAATGTAAAGATATTTATAAAATAAGATATGTTTAAAAAATAAATGTCAATCTAAATGCTGTGAAGGAATTAACTATTTTGACATGAGATTGTAGCTTTGATATTTAAAAAACATTATTTTTCTACAGAATAATTCATATAAACATAACAAAATTTTTAAACATGAGAAATGTGTTTTCAATGAGAAAATTAATGTATATATAAATAAATATGGGCATCTACTCTTGAGGCAGACAGATATTATCATTTAACTCTCTTAATAGACTCCATATTCTTCCATTAAACATTTGAAATGTTCCAGAATAACCAACAACTTTAAGTATGAGTTCTTTTATAATAACGGAGGAGGAAAAAGTAGATTTTCAGTAATAGTATTTATCTGTTTTAGGGAGAAATCTCCTTGATGGCAGGTGAAGACTATGATTATGTGTGGGTGTAAGGAGATATGTTTATAGGTGTTTCTTAGATGCTATACTCATTTAGTGAATTAGTAGTGTTAGATTATTCTCCACATGAAGTCATGGTTACTATAACTTCATTAGCACTAAGAAGTTAACTAGGTTTCTAATACTAAGAGTCTTTTTTTTTTCTTATTTAGTGGCTCTTAAAACAATTATAGAACTGTTTATATCTAAGGTATGCATATCCCCTACTGTACTCTCAGTGTAAACATCCATGTAGATGGTTCATGTAAGGTTCATAGGCACCATAGTTGAATGGAGCCTTTCACAGCCAATCAAATTTCAGAATTCTGGATCCCAGACACAATGAATATAATTCCAGATCTATGTCTCAGGGAACATGTGGAAGAGGAGGCAAAAGATTGCTAGACTCAAAGGATCAAAGAGTGTGCTATGGTATCATGTCTTCTAGTAATAATGTTATACCCATAAATCTCACCAGTATGACTACCACATATAAGAAGAACAAGGATAACAGGAGTAGACATGCCAAAGTGGAAAGTGGAAGGTCCATGAAACATCAACTGTACCAAAAGAACTATAGGAAAGTGAGAAAAGCTGGGAGCAGGAAAGGTAGTCTAACCCAAGCAAGTACACACTAATTGGTGCTCCAGTGGGAGCATCTGAATACATAGATATAAGAAACATTATATGGACTGAACAGATCATACATTTATGAATACATATGTATACATGTGTGCATAGATGCACAAAATAAAAATTAGCAAAAAATAGAGATTATGAATTTGAAGGAGAGTGAGGAGATTTATATGGGAGTGTTTGGGGATAAGAAAGGGAAAGGAGAAATATAATCTTATTACAATCTTAAAAACAAAACAAAACAAAAAAAGAAAAAAAAACCTAGCTACTTTCAAGCATCTTTTCTCTTTTTTCCTTTCCTTTCCTTTCCTTTCCTTTCCTTTCCTTTCCTTTCCTTTCCTTTCCTTTCCTTTCCTTTCCTTTCCTTTCCTTTCCTTTCCTTCCCTTCCCTTCCCTTCCCTTCCCTTCCCTTCCCTTCCCTTCCCTTCCCTTCCTATTTATTTATTTATTTATTTATTTATTTATTTATTTATTTTGGTTTTTCCACACAGGGTTTCTCTGTGTAGCCCTGGCTGTCCTGGAACTCACTTTATAGACCAGGCTGGCCTCGAACTCAGAAATCCTCCTGCCTCTGCCTCCGAAGTGCTGGGATTAAAGGCGTGCTCCACCGCCCAGCTCTTTCTTCCTTCCTTCCTTTCTTCCTTTCTTCCTTTCTTCCTTTCTTTCTTCCTTTCTCTCTCTCTCTCTCTCTCTCTCTCTCTCTCTCTCTCTCTCTCTCTTTCTGAATATGTGAATGGCCTTGAATGGGTTTATGTATATACCATGCATGTGTTGTTGTCTGCAAACACCAGCAGAGGGTGGAATATCATCTAGTACTAGAGTCATAGGAAGAAAGCTTTCAATTTTTTGATATTATAATAACATCATTTCTGCCCCCTCTCTTCCTCCAAATAGTTCCATCTTGTTCTCTTGCTCGCCTATTTTTTTAACTCTTCTTTTGAACCATGAGTGATAAAAACTGAATACTGTTTTCCAACAGAGCAGCAAGCACACTAAATTGCTGAGTCAAATCTCTAGCCCCAACTTCTATTTTTATAGTTTTTTAAAAACTAGATATTTTCATTATTTACATTTCAAATGTTATCCCCTTTCTTGGTTTCCCTTCGGAAACCCCCCTATCCCATACCCCCTTCCCCCTAATCACCTATCCACTCCCACCTCCCCACCCTCACATTCCCCTACATTGGGGCATCTCGCCTTCTCAGGACCAGGGGTTTCTCCTCCCATTGATGTCCAAAAGGGCCATCTTCTGCTACATATGTAGCTGGAGCCATGGGTCCAAGATACAATTCACAGACCAAATGAAGCTCATGAAGAAGAAAGACTAAAGTATGCATACTTTGGTCATTCTTAGAAGGGGGAACTAAATACTCATGGGAGGAGATACAGAGACAAAGTGTGGAGCACAGACTGAAGGAAAGAACATCCAGAGATGGCCCCACCTGGGGAATCCATCCTGTATATAGTCACCAAACCTAGACAGTATTGTGGATGCCAACAAGTGCTTGTCGAGAGAAGCCTAATATATCTGTTTCCTGAGATGCTCTGCCAGTGCCTGACATACTCAGAGATGGATGCTCTCATCCAACCATTGGACTGAGCACAAGGTATCCAATGGAGGAGCTAGAGAAAGGATCCAAGGAGTTGAAAGAGCTTGTAGCCCCATAGGGAACTGTGGGGACTAAAAAGGGGGTCAGGGGATAAAAGGGAGGAAAGACCCACGTACTGCCAGAGTTCCACTTATGCTATGGACAGATGAATGTGGGAGGGCTGCCACATGCTTTCCATTCAGACCCGGGTGGGTATCCAAGCCTCTGACCCACTTTTTGGGGAGTGGGGTGGATAAGGGGCAACCCAACCTGGGAGTCCCGGGGTTACTCCCTAAAGCCCCCAGGTTATGGGAGAGAAAAATAAGGGAAGAGAGGTTCCCACACCAGTGAGAGTGAGGGCAATGGATTTTGAAGAGCAGAGACTGTCTATGGTTTTAGAGCTTTATTATAGAAAGGGAGGGAGAAAGGGAGAAGGTAGAAGAGAGAGAGAGAGAGAGAGAGAGAGAGAGAGAGGCTCGAGAAAAAGAGAGTAAGAGGGAGAGAGGGAGAGGATAGGATAGGAGAGGACAAAGAGAGGAGAGAGGAGTGAGAGAAGTGAGAGGTAAGAGAACAAAGGAATGAGAGGAGTGAGAGAGGAGAGAAGACAAAGAGAGAGGAGTGAGAGGGTGAGAGTGAGGAGTAGGAGAGCTAGGTGAGGCCAAGCAGCCCCTCTTATGGTCTTTACTGTTGCTAGGTAACTGGGGAGGAGTTTAGCCTGAAGGTCAGAAGCTTGGGCTATTGCCTACATGACTTCTAGCCATGCATGCTTCTCTTGTGGGGGCTGTGGGGGGCGGTAACTTAGGCAGGAGCTAGAGTTCCAGGAGCATGAGGGAACACCTACCGAGTCATGTAGGTGAATTATCACCCTTCAGGGTTCAGACCTCAGCTCAACTGGAGACCAGCCTGTCTGTGCATAGCCCAATGCCCCATAGGGAACAAAAAAAATGAACCAACAAGGTCCCCCAGAGCTCCACGGGACTAAGCCACCAACCAAGGAATACACATGGAGGGACCCATTTTTACAGTTTTAAATACAAAGAAAATAGACCATAGTTGATAAGAAGTTAAGCTGTCACTGTTTTTTATTAAAAATTTGACAGCATGCTCACAAAGGAAAGGAGAAAAAGAAATTAATAGTTACTGGCTGTCAAAAGGTAATAAGTTCCTAAGCTAAATAATTACATAATGACTTTAGATTTCTACAGACTTCTTTAGATTAAAATCTTCCACCAATCTTTTGATTAAAAAAGCATCTTTACAAGAAGGGCTTACTGAAAGGAGCCTGATATAGCTGTCTCCTGTGAGGGTCTGCCAGAGTCTTACAAATACAGAGGCAGATGCTAGCAGCCA
This sequence comes from Mus minutoides, assembly GCA_902729485.2. Taxonomy (NCBI): domain Eukaryota; kingdom Metazoa; phylum Chordata; class Mammalia; order Rodentia; family Muridae; genus Mus; species Mus minutoides. Next base: position 651,011 of record LR750030.1, on the reverse strand, counting down.
ATCATTAGACTGAGCACGGGGTCCTCAAAGGAGTTAGATAAAGACTGAAGGAGCTGAAGGGGTTTGCAACCCCATAGGAAGAACAACAATATCAATCAACAAAGACCCCTCCCTCCTGCAGAGCTCCTAGGGACTAAGCCACCAACCAAGAAATACACATGGAGGAACCCATGGCTCCAGTCAAATATGTAGCAGAGAATAGCCTTGTCAGGCATCAATGGGAGGAGAAGCCCTGGGTCCTGTGAAGGCTCTTTGCTCCAGTGTAGGGGAATGTGAGGGCAGGGAGGTAGGAGTGGGTGGGTGAGTGGGTGAACAACCATTTAGCAACAAGGTAAGAGGGGATGGGATTGGGAGCTTCTGGTTGTACCAGGAAAGGAGCTAACATTTGAAATGTAAATAAAGAAAATATCCACTTATTTATAAATAAATAAATAAATAAATAAATAAATAAGCAGCTCTACAATATCACTGGAAAGAAATAAGAATACCTGAGACATTATTTTTAAATTTAATGATTTAAATTAATACCACAAAATATACTCTTGGTCTTGGTAAGACATGCAACCTTGCCTCTTTATTGATTGATTGATTGATTGATTGATTGTATTTACTTTAAACATCAAATTAACATAAAATCTTTGCTGGGCTAGGTGCATCCTCTCCCACTGAGATCAGACAAGTCAGCCCAGCTAGCCAAACATATTCTACAGCCAGACAACAGCTTTTGGAGTATCTCATGCTCTAGTTGTTCAGGGCCCAGATGAAGACCAAGCTGCATATATATATGCATACATATATATACAGGGAGGCCTAGGTCCAGTCATGTAGGCTCCTTGGTTGATGGTTCAGTACTTTTTAAAAATAATATTTATGAGATTAAAGAATATTAAAGCTTGTATGATACCTTCAAAAATTATATATATATATATATATATATATATATATATATATATATATATATATATATATATTTGTTTTTTCGAGACAGGGTTTCTCTGTACAGCCCTGGCTGTCCTGGAACTCACTTTGTAGGCCAGACTGGGCTCAAACTCAGAAATCTGCCTGCCTCTGCCTACCGAATGCTGGGATTAAAGGCGTGCGCCACCACGCCCGGCCATATTGAATATTTTAAGGATGATCTAAAGAAATGTCATGGACAAGGTTATCTTGAAGAAATCAAAATATTATTTGAACACACTAAGTACACTTCCATCCCTGGGAAGAACTCTACACTTTTCCAATATATTTTTCTCAATTTTTATGCTATATTTCACATTACATATTTCTCACAGAGAATTTCCTTAAAGTCTTCTGGTAAAGCTTTTGATTGTTTCTGTCTCTTTCCTTGTGTTTATCATTCCTTTCTGTATAACCAGTTCCTTTCCATCTGCACAAATAGAGTGATGCTCATATTTGAATTCCCATGTAATGGGTATATCCTACCTGCTTTGCACAGGTAAATACATATACAGTGGAGCATTTCCATTTTTCTAATTCCCATTAACTAAATTTGTTTTAACAAAAAATACTGATATTTTAAGATGCTCTACTCACTGTTCTAAAAACCAAAGGTGTAGACATGAGATAAAATCAACTTCCTCTAGAACAGTGCTTCTCAACTTTCTCAACTGCTATTATCACTCCTCATGTGTGGTTAATCACCACCTTCCATGCCCCCAATAAAATTATTTTCATGGCTACTTCATAACTTCATTTTTACTACTATTATTAATCATAACATAAAAATATGTGTTTCCTGATGGTTTTAGGCAACTCCATTTACAGAGTCATTTGATTTCCCACAAAAGTACACAACCCACAGGTTGAGAACAGCTGCTCTGAACTGTAAAGTAACAAAATACATTGTTTCAGCCAAGGGACATTTAAAGGCTATTTCCATTCCACATCCAATGTAAGTGTTGAAGAGAATAATGAAGAAGAATGAGAAGTACAAGTGAACCAAGATGTATAGCAATTGAAACTTTTACAGATATTTCTACAATATCTGAATTTTGTAAAAAAATATGTAATATATCTGAACATTAAGAAATGTTTTAAATCCTGTTCACTTCAGAGAAAAATACTGTGCAACTTCCAAGCAATGGAACATTTTTTAGAAATAAGAACATATATTCTTTGAAGCTTGAAAACAAATTAGTTTAAAAAAATACGTAATGAAATAAGCCATTCAGGTAATTACGGTTACAAGTAGAAAAAGACCAAAGAATGCAGACTGTAATATTTAATGTTTGCAAAGGCATAATGGGAGGAAAGAATTTTCCATATGTTAATGTCTTATGTATATCAATCTGCATTTCGGTAACAAAGCACTCAAAAACTGAATCTTGATGTAAAGAATAGACTTTATTGATTAAAATTAATTACTGTATGATACTCAATTTAACAAGTACAGCATATTAGTATGGGGTTCGGTATTTAGCTATGAGAGAGAGAGAGACAAAGAGAGAGACAGAAAGACAGAGACAGAGAGACAGAAAGACAGAAAGGCAGACACAGAGAGACAGACACAGAGAGACAGACATAGAGAGAATAGAGCATATGTGTATATGAGTTTCTCTCTCTGTCTCTGTGTATATGTATTACTCAGTGGAAAGGAATCAAATGATAGTATTTGCAGAGAAATAAACAGAATCAAAATGCATTTCTAAGGATGTTTGATTATTTACGTAACAGAATATATAAAAATATGTTCATATGTCACATATATAATATGTACATATATATTTAATAATATATTAATTATTATGTTATATAATAACATAAATATGAGTTTACATTTAAAATATATACATATATATTACATGTAGCACCTAAATATTAATTTTATTAATCATACCAGTTCAAATCCCCGCCTGCTGCAGTAGAGAAGGAGCTTTTTTTCTCTATGAAAGAAGCTTTCTCTATGAAAGCTTCCCTCTTCTATTGAGTCAGCATGCTCATCTCAACTCTCAAGAAGCTTCCTACACTCAGGTTAAGGCAGCATGGTAACCATATGCTGTATGCATTAGACACATATCCAGTGATCTGTAGCTCCATTTGGAATTAGCAAGATATGAGATAGCCCACTTTTAACCATTTGGTAGTATAATAACCCAAGGCTGAATTCAGTAAAAATCACTGTTAAGCATTTATTCCTTTAACTTTTGCTATTTCTTTAACAAGGAAAAAGAAGTTCAAGCAAATCAGAACAAAATGAAAGAGGATTATTAAATTCCCTCTAGTAAGTGAGATCTCCTCTTCAAGTAGAACTGTTATAGTTTCTCATGTTTAGTATGCACCTACCTCCTACTTTCAGTGTATAGAAATAAACAGCTCAGTAAGGAACAGCTAGACGCCACACTCACACAAACCTGATTCTTTGGTGTTATCAAGAGTCTCGTCAAAACAATGGTACTTCATTTGTTAGATATTTCCTCTGTCTAATATTCCTACAGTTAAGAATTCCTATAATAGGACATCCTTCAAATAAGAAATGTTCACAGCAAAAATGGTATTGCTTGCGGAAAGTGTTTTCAGCCCAGTTCTTATTTTCACACAAATGATCACGTATATTCTAGAATTGTTCTCTCCTTGTTTTACATCGATGGTAAATAATGCTTTTTAATAAGAGCAACACTTAAATAGGGAACATTTTCTTTCCATACAGGTTAGCAATTAAATACATCTTAAATATATTGAACTGTTACTAGAATTTTATTTAGACAGTTTTCCACCAGACTGTTTGAATTTTCACCTGTGTACAGCAGATTTCAGAGCTGCCCTAGTGGCTGTATGTCTTCAGAATTCAGCAGGCTTTCTGATAAATCAATTTATGTCAGCTGCACAGGGCAGCCTTTCAGCAGCATAATCCAGACTGACTTCTCCAAATAATACTTACTCTGACAACATTTTCTAAGTGGCAAGATAGCTCGTAAACATAGAGAATTGTCTTGAGATATCATATCTCCCAGCAGAATCCAAAATTCTGCTGCAAAACTGACAAAACAGAAGCCAAATTGTAATGTGATATAGTAGGCAGTTGAGAGATTCTACACCAAAATTCCTTAACATGATACCCAATAGAAAAATCACAAAGCATGACAACCCTCCTAGGTGTGAATGGGAAGTGACTGGTAGGATGGGATAGGTGAGTGATGTGCTCCAATTTAGTTAATATAAAGTTTCATTCCTTTTACATTTACAAAGATAATAAGGAATGATGGAGAAAGAGTATGTAGTCCAGGAAAAATTTGTAATTTTAATATAGCTTTTCCTATTTTTTAACATGAGAACAATAATAATGAGTTATATACAGTTATATTGTGCCAAATGATAACTGGTTTAACCATTTAAATATTTTGCTTATGTTTCAATACACATGGAATATATTATTCAGATAAAACATGTATATATCTTCCTTGTAAATAACATTTATTTCATAGGTAAGAATTTGTCACTAACAAAATCACTCTTTAGGTGGTTGCAGGGCTCAAAATCTCTTTGTGAGGTTGAAATTCTGAACATTTTTACACATGTCACCAGTGTTGGAATTATATAGCAATGCACTATTCTTTTTTTATTAAATAATTTCTTTATTTACATTTCAAATACTACCCTGAAAATTCCCTATACACACACCCCCGTCCTGCTCCCCTACCCACACTCACACTTCTTGGCCCTGGCGTTCCCCTGTACTGGGGCCTATAAAGTTTACAAGACCAAGGGGCCTCTCTTCCCAATGATGGCCGACTAGGTCATCTTGTGCGTCACTAAGACTGCACTATTCTTAATTTTATCCAATTTTCCCAATCAAGGCTTTCGCTGGGCAGTTGTGGTGCACGCCTTTAATTCCAGCACCCAGGAGGCAGTGGCAGGTGGATTTCTGAGGTTAAGGACAGTCTGGTCTACAGAGTGAGTTCCAGGACAGCCAGGACTAGACAGAGAAACCCTGTCTCGGGGGGAAAAAAAGAAGAAATGAAAAGAAAAAGAAAGAAAAGAAAAAAGAAAAAGAAAAAGAAAACAAACTAAATACAAGTCCTTTTGCATGGCATTCAAGAATGTTTACCAATTCAGCCCATCAGTTCTTTTATATGGCACTTTTTCCACATGTGATATAAGAGTCCTTGTATGGAGCTAAACACACGAGTTCTGGGGGTTCTGGTTAGTTTATATTGTTGTTCCTCTTCTAGGGTTGCAGGACCCTTCAGCTCCTGGGGTTCTATCTCTAGCTTCTCCATTGTGGGCCCCGTGCTCCGTCTTATAGATGACTGTGAGCATCCACTTCTGTACAAGACAGCTATATCAGGGTCCCTTCAGTAAACACTTGCTGTCCTATGCAATAGTGTCTGAGTTTAGTGACTGATTATGGGATGGATCCCCCAGTGGGGTAGTCTCTGTATGGTCCATCCTTTCGTCTTAGCTCTAAACTTTGTGTCTCTAGCTTCATATGTAGCTGAAGATGGCCTAGTTGGCCATCATTGGGAGGAGAGGCCCCTTGGTATTGCAATCTTTATATGCCCCAATACAGGGGAACGCCAGGGCCAAGAAGTGGGAGTGGGTGGGCAGGGGAGCAGGGCGGTGGGAGGGGGGAGGAAACTTTCGGGATAACATTTGAAATGTAAATTAAGAAAATATCTAATAAAAATTGAAAAAAAAAAAAGAGTCCTTGTATGTTTCTAGGACATAGAACTCTGTATGAGTTTTCTTTTCCTTCATTTGGCTAGAGTAGAAGACCATGGTGAATTCAGCTTCCAAGTGTTTCCAATGCAAAGTGTGCAGTATATAGACATGCATTTGTTCAACATTGGCCATTCCCAATGTGTTCACCTATACAGAGGTGGACATGAAGGGAATGGAGAAGCTGCCCTGTTTATGTGAATCATGCATGAGACTTTATAAAAGATGCCTTTGTGGAGTACAAAGGCACCCTCAGAATTCATAACATCCACCTCTCTGAAGATGTACTGTACCAATATTTATTTGCTGATAGTGGCATCAGTGATGTGGCTAGGATGAACTTTGATATGCAGTTGATTAGAGACATAGATCCATCTTCAGGCTCCGGGTGCTAATGGACACTTCATAGAGTGCAAGTCAGGAAGGTGGTTCTTGAACCCCATAAAGAATGGAAAGGCAGCAGGGAGAAAACACTTCTAAACTCATATTTTTAATATGAGTCAATGTTTTTAATTGACCTTACTTCCATATTATCTAGTGATAAAGAGTGGGAAAGGAACTCTTTTCTTTCTTATTTATTGAATATCAATTTTGCATAGTTACATAAGTTCATTGTTATAGCTACTTAAGTTTATTATACTAGATACCCCTTTCTCTTCAGCATCCTCTGTGACTTACCTTTATTCATCTAGAAAGTTTTATTCCTACTTTCATGCCTTATATGAATACATAATATTATATACCTGTATACAATCTAGGATATCGAGTTGAAAGAAAATGTGATATTTTTATTCCTGTAACCTAATGTGCTTTATATGATTATCTGCAATGTAATCAATTTCTTAGAAAAAAAACCATATTCTCATATATCTTTATAGTTACATAAAATTTTATTGAGTGCTCACACATTTGCTTTCTGTATTCATCTTCTGGTGAATACAGAGTTTGGATGAATAATAGCTATTGTGAATGGTGCTGTTATAAACATTTATATGCAAGTGTGTCTATGATATGCTGACTGAAAGTCTAATGGGTTCTCAGAAATAGCATTATCAGAGTCACAGGACAATTCTATGTTTATTTTTTTTGAGCAATTGCTATGGTGATTTCATTTAGATCACCAACATCAATGTAAAATGTGTGTTTTTATTCATATTCATCAACTTTAGTTTAGCCTGTTAATAATTGCTGCTGTACCTGCATTAAGATAGAACCCAAAACCCATTTCAATGTACTTTTCTCAAATTGCTAGGATGTTGAATATTTTTCTTATGTTTATTATCCTCATCTTTTGAAAAATACCCAGTCATTTCATTTACCCAATTATTGTTTGGATTGTTTTGTTGATATTTAGGTTTTTTGTTTTTCTTTCGTTCTGTGATGTTTGATATTCATATATCACACTGCTGTCAGAAATGTAACTAGCAAAACTTCCTCTTTTGCTGTAGGCTTTCTTTTGATTTAAGTATCTCTTTTGGTGCATTGGGAAACTCAAATTTCATGATGTCTCAGTTCTTAATTGTTTGTGCTATTTCCTGAGTGGCTGAATTCCTACTCAGAAAATACTTGCCTATGTCTGAATCTTGAACTGTTTTATTCATTATTCAGCTAATATTTTTCAATGCTTTGGATTTTATAATAAGGTATTTCCTCCACTTAGCATTATCTTAAGTGTAATTGCATGTGGATCTAATGTTATTTTTATTATGTGTGAATATCCAATTTTCTAATCATGATTTGATATAATACTTATATTATCTTGAATATAATTGTACATTTTTGATATGTTTCTAAGAAATTAATGCTTATAGACATACTATTGCTCAGTTGTAGTCCATGGAAATGTTTCTGATGTACAGTTACTGTACAAGTGTTATTACCCTTCATTAGAAGTTTGGTGATATTACTACACTGCTAATTTTCCTTTTGTTTACATGAGGAATTTTATAGATCAGCTTGGACTTTTATTGATTTTTTTATTTGTAAAGAATTACAATAGAATTTTGAAAGATTTCTCTGAATATAATGATTGATTTGGGAGCAGCGCTATGTCAATTATTAGTTGTCTAGATTTACAAACATGGCAAATCTTTTTACTTTCTAGGGTTTGCTTCAACTTATTAAGTCTTTTAAATCTTAGACTCCATATTTTATTTTTCCTAATAGAGAAAAGGAAGTTGAAATTAGGTGCATCTCTAGAGAAGTGGGAGGGGATTTCTGAGGAGGTGAGGTAAACCAGAGAGTAAGTTCAGCATTCATTATATAAAATTCTCAAACACAAAATAGAAAATTTTAAAAAGCTATATTGCAGTTTCTCAATTTATTGTGTAGGTTGATAGAATTTTAAAACTGTTATTATGTTTTGAAATTAAAGCATAATTATTTCATTTCCCTTTCTTTTTTCTCCCTCTAAGCTTTCCTATAAACACTCCAATCCCATTTGTTCACTTTCAAGTTATAGCTTTCCTAAATATATAAATAAAACCTAATAAGCCCTGATAATGTTACTTGCATGTATATGATTGCCTGGCTGACCACTTGATTGTTTTCCTTATTTCTTTTTCAGTTTGTTTGGGCAAGCCAGGTGTACATCATAAAAGTCCTCTGTGCTAACAAGTTTTTTTCTTTCTTTCTTTTTCTATACAACTAGGTATATTTATAGGCTTGCAATGTCCAAATTCAGGATAGTTAATTATTTGTTAATTATTTCCTTAAACAATTTCATGTACCTACTCAGATCTGGGCTTTGCTAGCATACTGTATAGCAGTACAGTTACATAAAAAACCAGAGCCGGGCGTGGTGGTGCATGCCTTTAATCCCAGCACTTGGGAGGCAGAGGCAGAGGGATCTCTTGAGTTCGAGGCCAGCCTGGTCTACAAAGTGAGTTCCAGGACAGCCAGGGCTGTACAGAGAAACCTTGTCTGGAAAAAAAAAGCAGGATTAACCATCACAAACTTTAAAAATAAAGCTACATAACCAAACTTACCATCATTACTATGGATTTAAATCAGGTAGTGAAAAATGTGATAACCAGTTTTAAAATAGTACCATTATGCCACCCAGTAAAGAGATTAGCATTGAGATTACTCTATTGTCTAAATATGCTCCCATGTTCTGACTTGAATACCAATCTTCTGTCTTTAGAACAGGGAACTTCATGATGTGACTAGGTTGTGAGAATGTCACCTTTCTGAGTGGGATGAGTAGGTCTATGTATAAGTTCTAAGCTAAAAGGTATCATCCATTAACACTCTTGTTTATTTTGTGCTGCTTTGGACTTTGTCAGCTAAGAAGCAAAAGCAATATATCTCTCTTCTTTTTTGGCTTCCTTGTATATTGTGTTTTGATATATTGCATAGTGTTTAAGACATGAATTCATTTGGAAATAAGAGAAACAGACTTCATTAATTTTCATCCCTTGATCTTATATTGTACTTCAAGTTATTTAAGCAAGATAATCCATCTGTTTACCTTCTTCTGAAAGCTTGTTTTCTCTACAGTTGTCCATTTTTTCTTGTATATTATAAACTCAATAATATTTGAGATATTTTGTAACAAAATGCACCTAATATTTGCTAGTGGAAATAGTAAATTCTCTATTTTCAAGACAAAATACAAAGTTGAACCCCTGATACCATGCATTAGAAGCTCTGTTTTGAGTTGTTGGTCAGGGTTTTCTGAAAACTCATAAAACATTATAGATTATGTTATTGCCCTTGTTTTCTCCTAGAGGTAGAAGTCTCTATTGGTCAAAGCATCACATATTTCAAAAACAGGTCCCAAAAGCCTTTGTAATGCGGTTAACCCAAATGCTCCTACTTAAGGACTAGCTAGCTTACATGGAACCATAGGGTCCCATGAAAGGATAAAAGCCATCAATGGTCCTACTGAACTATGACACATGTGAACCACAGCAATGACTCCCATGACAACATTACCCTAAGTGTTCAGTAGCTGTTGGTTACCAAGATATGAGTTCAAGTACCATCAGATACTGAAACAAATGACCAGGAGAAAAAGAGCCAAAGAAAGGAATAAGAAACACATATAGACTCAGAGATCACACATTCCCACTTTGACATCCCTCCATATTCTCCAGTTCTACCTGAACTATATATTACACTGAGTCAGGAAAGGGCAACAGAACATGCCACTAGAGGTAAACTGATTTCTATTTTCATAAACCCATGTCATATAATAGAAGCAGGATGCAGTATTATGCTAGCATTGTTAGGTAATAATTGAATTTTTACTTGGTGTTGATAAAGCTGAGAATATTTCTATTATTGAAGCTGGTAAACTGTGGTCAACCCACTACAAAGAATGTACACCATGAAATAACACTGGTTTGTAGATTCAAGACACTCCAGGAATTGGGAATAAAATATGTCTGTGAGGCCTTGGAAATGTAATTAGAAGAAGCCACTACTTACTATATTCAAATCATTTTCTTACATGTGTTATAAGGTGTTCATATAAGTAAAAACTCTCTGTGAGTCCTTCTTAAGGCACTTACCATATAATGCATGCAAATGTAAATCTAGATGCACAGTAAATAGCAAAAAGGTAAATCTACAGTAGAAAAGCAGACTAATGACACGATTAAAGAAACCAGCTATCCCCTGTGACTAGCCTTAGGGGCACTTAAAAATCACACATATTAAGTGAAGCATGTACATTATAAAATTTAATATACTGAAGTGTTATTTAAAATGTCAAGATAGAGAAGTGGGTAGAAAAATATACATGGATTTCTTGGTAATTTCATGGTTTAAATGAAAGTAACAGAATCAGCTCTTTCCTGAGAGTAAATGATAAGGTGTTACACACTCACAGGTGATGTTCTTAAAGCTTTGGTACAGAAAGCCTGGGCATGAGATATAGGGGCTAAGAGGAACTGCAATTGTTGCTAGTTCTTGTATTGCTGTTTTTACACATTTTTCCAAAGTGTATATTCTTTTTTAAAATTAATTTATTTTTTACACTCCATATTCCATTCCCTGCCCCCCATGCAACCTGTGACTGCTCCACATCCCACACCTCCTCCCCAACACCCCATCTCCACATGGATGCCCCCACCCCTACCTCACCTGACTTCTAAACTCCCTGGGGCCTCAAGTCTCTTGAGGGTTAGGTGCCTTATCTCTGAATGAACACAGACCTGGAAGTCCTCTACTCTATGTGTGATGGGGGCCTCATATCAACTAGAATATGCTGTCTGTTTGGTGGTCCAGTGTTCGAGAGATCTTGGAGTTCCAGATTGAGACTGCTGTTACTAGTTCTAACCATTTGCCTGTAAAACTCAGGATGTCTTCGTTTTTATTAGCTGAGTAGTATTCCATTGTTTAAATGAACTACATTTTCTTTATCCGTTTTTCTGTTGTGGGATATCTAGGTTGTTTCCAGCTTCTGGCTATGACAAATAAGGCTGTTATATTTTTCTCATGTCTTTATTTTCTTCTACCTGTGACAAAATATTTTTAATATACCTTGATATTGTTTTTCATGAATTCAGTATACTTTCCTTATTTCATATTTATTAGTTTACAACATTATCTTTATTGTTCTTTTTCACTTGACTTTGTTTTTAGTTTTTTAAAAAATTGAGTATTATATTTTTTTTCTTATTTAAATTTGTTTTGGAGGTGTGTAGGTTAAACACATGCTTATTTTTGTGAGCACATGCACTGTAACTTTGCTACACTATCTATGGATTTGTACAACTGTCTTAATATAAAACCATTTCATAGGCTTAGTTATGTAAAACTTAGCAGACAATAGTGACCACATACTAGAGATTCGGTTGCCATTACAGTTTCACTCCAGCCTCCTGTTCATGTCCTTTGTGATAAATTTATTTTTAAATAATTTCTTTGAGAATTTCACATGTAGGATGGATTTGGATGTGCTTGTTTTGCTCATGTTAATGAACGTGTGTGTGTGTGTGTGTGTGTGTGTGTGTGTGTGTGTAACCATTTTTATAACATGAAATATGCATGCTGATGTCTTGGACCTTCAGAAAAACCTATCTACTGCCAAATTCATGGTAACAGAATTAAGCCCTCAGTTAATGCTGCCCATGGTCCTAATTCATAGTCTCTATAAGACAAAGAAATTGTCAGAAAGAATGGTTATAGTGAATAACATTTAATATTAAGAATGGATAATTTGCATAAAAATAGCTTAAGATAGGTGATACAGTCTTAGACTTAGACAAGCAGTCTCCTCTGGGAAGTCAGGGAGAGAAAATTCAGAGCCTGACTGGCTTCTGTGTGACTGCTGAAACATTACAGGAAAATGGAAACAAAAAGAATTAGAAGTAGTAGGCAAAATATAAAATCTAATAAATTGTGGTATATGTCTTAATAATATTGTCTTTTAGTAGTAATGTAAGAATCAGGAAATATGCTTTATGTATATACAACTAATACCTAGGATATTTTTGAAATTTAGGAGCTTTATTTGGTTATTTTAGCTAAGGTACATAAAATACAGATAAATGTGCAAAAGAGGATTTTTCTATTATATAACAGAATGTAGAGGAAATATAAAGGAGCCAGTTTAGCTGAGTTAGTAAATGCCAGTGTGTACCATCTGATTCTCTCTGAGCACCAAATTTTATATCTGGAAATGTTCTGGGGTTAAATAAGAAGTCATAGTTCTCAATAAAGTATTTTTTGATCAAGATGAAGACATAGATTCACCTATAAATACAGTTTGACCCTCAGAAAAATGTATAGGGTCATGTAGCAGACCATTTCAATGAGATAAAATCATTTTAGGTATTATCTTTGAGGACCCTTTGAGTTGACATTTAGAGATTCTATGATGCCCTAGTATAATGACTAGAGAATGGATCTGAACAGCAAAATATGTACATGTGGTTTTTCTTTACTGGAGTGTAGTAAAAGTTGGTTTAAAAAATAACACAAGATACTTAAATGGCTTAAGGAACCTTGCACAGAAAAAGAACTATTATAATAGATAATAAAGGTCTGTAGATCATTGATACCTTGAATATGAATCTGCTTCTAAAACTTACACTGGGGTCAGCAAGATAGCCAGACAGGTAAACTCATCCCCATTCCCATTATCATCTGAGTTAGACAGCAATAATCCATGGACACAGAGAATGCAACATAAGTATTGACTTTCAAGCTTCACACAAATATTGTGCAACATGCACACATCATACAATCAAAAATTATAGCAAAATAAAATTTAATAAAATGAAGTATTATAAAATTTTGGTTGTAAAGACATTCAGAAATAGAAGACAGAGTTGTATCCTCCTCAGTTAATCTTCACTGAATTGTAATTATTTGTCTATTCTCAGTTCCTAAAGTATAAATTAAAAAAAATTCTTTAATGATTCTTCAATCTTGAATAAAAAAATTATTTGAAAAAATTATTCAAGTGAAAGTTGTGCAATGCTGAAATACAAATATTAGTTAAATTTAAGTTTTTCTATTTCATTTAAAATTTTCATATAATATTTTTATTTCATACAATACATACAATAATTTGATCACATTATTTTCCTTCCCCCACCTTCCCCATATTCCTGCCCCACAATCAACTTTATGCTCTTTCACTTATACAGACTGAAACCCAGTCCAAAACAAAATAACAAAAATGCACATAAAAGACAGGATTTCCAATATGTGTTCGTTCAAGTTCAAGTTCTGTCTAAGGGTCTGGTCGATTTACCCAGTGCTACTACATTACAGAAAAACTGATTTTCTCACTCTCAGCGGGTATGAATAGCAACTAGTATTTTAGCTAGAAGGGACAACTCATAGCTCCAGCATTCTCTAAGGTACATGTGTTTTGTTTTGTTTTGTTTTGTTTTGTTTTGTTTTGTTTATCTTCTTTTATTCGGGCTTGAATTTGTGCATATCTTGTGTGTATATTGCTTAATTCTCTGTGAATCCATATGGACATCGACCCTACTATGTGTGGAAATACCTCTTTCCATAGAGTCCTCTACCACTTACAGACCTTGCAATCATTCTAACTCTTCTGCATATATCCCTGAGCCATGAAAGGTATGTCAAAGAGTTAATAAAGACACCCTCTTAAGGGATGAGCTCTCCAAAGTCTCTCACTCTGCACATTGTCCAGTTGTGCATCTCTATGTTAATTTCCTTGACTTCGGAAAATCAGTCTCTCTGATTACAGTTGATACACTTAACTATGGATGCAGCAATATGTAAATAGGAGTAACAATTTCTGACAGGATTATCATGATATGTTTTTCTATAGGACCCCCATAACAAGTGTAATAAATTTTGGAATCATTGCTAAACATTGGGTAGAGGTCATGGAATCTTATGGAATTGTTGGGGAAAAGATTGAAGGACCTGAAAGTGATAGGGACTCCACAGGAATATCAATAGATTCAACTAATCTGGAGCTCTCAGAGACTGAAACGCCTAACAGAAAGGACATACTTGGACTGAACTGAGGCCCCAGCACATATGTAGCAGATGTGCAACTCAGACTTCATGTGGGTCCTTCAAAAAATGGAGCTGGGTCTGTTGCTAAAGTATGCCTGTGGAATCCATTCCTCAGCAATACTGCTTTGTCTGGCCTCAATAGGAGAGGATGCACTTAATCATGCAGAGACTTGATGTTTGATTCTCCAGGGTGGGGGATAAACACTAGGAGAGAAGGGGAAGAAGGATGGGACTCAGTGAGTTGGGGACTAGAAAAATGAGCAGCATTTGGGATGTAAATTAAAAAAAAAAAGATGTTGCAGGATATATAAGTTTAGTGTAGTTACCTGTGATTTAATAAAATACGAAAAGGACTACAAAAGGGGGGTCAGTTAGTCTCGTATGATTTGTGCTATTATTGTGTGTGTGTGCAAGTGTGCACACACACCCATCCATATATATTGGGCATGTCACTCTTATCTTGGTAAGGTGATGTCTATGTTTTCATTTCTGTAGTAATGAGAGTACCTTCTAACAGTAGAATACTAGTGTATGTCACCTTTCAAGTTGATCACTAGCTTGATTTCTTCCCATTTGATGAAGCAAGAAGATGGTAAATTCAGCAAGTAGTATTATATCAGATTATAAATAGTAGCTCATAGAACTGGCAATAGTTGTATTGTTTGTGAGAGTCTATAAAATAAGAAATTCAAGCCTCTGAAGAGAGAAATTGAAGAACTCAGAAGATGGAAACATCTCCCATGTTCATGGATCAGCAGGATTAGTATATTTGATCTTACCAAAAGTAGTCTACTGACAGCATATTCAACAAATGGTGCTGGGTCAAGTGGCAGTCAGCATGTAGAAGAATGCAAATTGATCCATTCTTATCTCCTTGTAGAAAGCTCAAGTCCAAGTGGATCAAGGACCTCCACATAAAATCATATGCATTGAATCTAGTAGAAGAGAAAGGGGAAAAGAGACCTGAAAATTTCCTGAGCAGAACACCATTGGCTCAGGCTCTAAAATAAAATATAGATAAATGGAACCTCATAAAATTGAAAAGCTTCTGTAAAGCAAAGCACCCTGTCATCAGGACAAAAGAACAACCTACAGATTGGAAAACTTTTCCTACTCTCCATTTATTCATCCTGTTCCCACTTCCCCCTGATCTTTTATATAAAACTATACTCTATTTTTTCCTTTTTCAGAAGATCTCCTTCTTCCACTGGCTCGTTTCAGCTATATAACCTATGTGAATATACTAAATAAAATACAGTAAAGCTTAAAAGCAACATTTCACATATAAGAAAAAACATGTGAAGTTTATCTTTTCTAGCATGAGTTATATTACTCCAGATACTACCTCCATTTATTTACCTGTAAATTTCATAATTTCATTTTTCTTAACAGCTGAATAATATTCCATTGTATAAATATATCTATCACATTTTCATTGTCCATTCACCAGTTGATGGATATCATGCTATTTCTAATGTCTGGCTATTATGAACAAAGCCACAATGGACAAGGATAAGAAATCTAACTTAGCAGTAAGATTCAGAGTTTTTTTGGTATATGTCTAACAGTGACACAGCTGGATCTTTAGGTTGATCAGTTCTCAGCTTCCTGAGGAATCTTTGCACTGATTTCCCTCGTGACTATATCAGTTTGAATTCCTATCAGCTATTAATAAAGTGTTCTCCTTTTCACACATCTTCTCCAGCATGTGCTGTCATTTATTTTTACTGATTTTGGCTGTTCTGACTAGGGTTAAATGAAATCTCAAGGTAGTTTTACATTCATTTCCTTGGTGGCTGAGTGGATCAAATATTTTTAAGTGTTTCTCATCTATTAATGTTTAATCTTTTGAGACATGTTTAATTCTATATGTCCATTGTAAATTTTATTTCCTTGCTTTGTATTTTTATTGTTCATTATTTAATATAGGTACTGTCCATCTGTTAGATGTAAGAATTTTCTTCATTCTATAGGATGGCACTTTGAAGGATGGTGTCCATTTGTGTGAACAATTTTTATAATGAGGTCCAATTTATAATTGTGGGTCTTAATATCTGTGTCATCAGTTCCCTGTTCAGAATATTTGATTATATTTTAGTATTATTTAAGATATTTGGTATTATTTCGAGGTCTTAATACATTTGGAAATGGCTTTGTACAAAGTGACAGATATATTTTGAATTCTAATTCCTTTTTTGAATTGAAAATACTTTTTTCTCTCAGAGAGTACACCCTGATAATGGATTCCTTCCTTCCAGTCTTCCTGCTCCTCCCTTTTTTCATCTTCTCCAAATCACTCCATATCAACTGTTCTTTTTTTTTCCCCCTCTCTTTGGAAAAGAGCAGGGTTCTAAGACACAACAGACAAACATGATAAAACAAGACACAATAAGTAAAGGCAACAACCCTCATGATACTCTTCTCCATGTTTTAACCAGTACCACTCATTGAACATTGTGTCCTTTTTCCAGCATATATTTTGGACTTCATACTCAATCCTGTATTTTTGTTTTCTTATGTAATTTAATACTGTTTTTAAAGTGTCTGTAAATAATCATGTGGGAATGTAGATGGAGATTATTTAATTTGTAGATTGCTTTGGGAAGCATACTATTTTTACAATATTAATCATAGTCATCCATGAGTATGAGAGGTCTTTCTGTGTTTTCTTACCTAATTTAATTTATCTTTTTTCAGTGTCTTAAAAGATTATTATAAGGTCTGTGCTCTAGAGCTGACCCTGTACCACAGTTCTCCATACACAAATCCCACCAAGATAGAGCTGGTCTCCAAGGAGTACTGACACACCTGAGAGCACAGGTGAGACCACCACTTCTCAAATTCCTGGGCTAAAAGTTACCTGCTGATAGCCATCAGGACACAAGAACCAAGGACTAGCTGGGAATAGGTTCCTTCCAGTTTCCATCTGTGCCCTGGAGTGACCCTACGCCACAGTTCTCTATAAGCAAATACTGACCAGAGAGAGCTGGAATACCAGGAGTGCTGACACACAGGTTTACAGAAGTGAGAAGAATTCAAGGAAAATGAAGGCACAACATACCTAAACTTATGGGACACATTGAAAGCAATGCTCATTAAAAGGAAAACTCTTAGCTCTCACTGCCTCCAAGAAGAAACTGTAAAGATTACACACTAGCAGCTTGACAGCACACCTGAAAACTCTAGAACGAAAAAAGCAAATACAACCCAAGAGGAGTAGACTGCCGGAAATAATCAAGCTTAAATCAACCAAGTAGAAACAAAAAGAACTATAAAATGTATCAACAAAACCAGGAGCTGGTTCTTTGAGAAAATCAACAAGATATATAAGCCCTTAGCTATATTAAGCAGAGGGCATAGAGACAGTATCCAAATTAACAAAATCATAAATGAAAAGGGAGACATAACAACAGAAACCAAGGAAATTAAAAAAAATAATAATCAGATCCTATCTACTGCAAAGGCCTATACTCAACAAAACTGGAAAATCTGGAAGAAATGAAAAAATTTCTAGAGAGATACCAGGTACCAAAGTTAAATCAGGATCAGATTAACCATCTAAACAGTCCCATAACCCCTAAAGAAATTGAAGCAGTCATTACAAGTCTCCAAACAAACAAACAAACAAACAAAAAGCCAAGGACCAGATGGGTTTAGTGCAGACTTCTATCAGACCTTCAAAGAAAACCTAATACCAACACTCTTCAAACTATTCCACAAAACAGAAACAGAGGGAACACTACCTAGTTCATTCTATGGAGCCACAGTTACTCTGCATATTCTCCCTTGGAGTTGGAATGCTTTCTGTCTAATCAGGAACTTGTCACAATTTCCTTTCATTGAGGACTTCACAAGAGAATTTTTTGTACTTCTATCATGTTTAATGTTTCAAATAGGTTTTAAAAACTGAAAAACATACGGACAAACAGACAAAAACCTCATGTGACAGCAGATCCTGGCCAGGATGTGGAGAAAGAGGCACAATCCTCCATTGCTGGTGGGATTACAAGCTAGTACAATCACTCTGGAAATAAGTCTGGTGGTTCCTCAGAAAACTGGATATAGTACTACCTGAGTACCCAGCTATACCACTCCTTGGCATACACCCAAAAAATGCTCCAACACATATCAAGGACACATGCTCCGCTATGCTCATAGCAGCCTTATTTTAATAGCCAGAAGCTAGAAAGTACCCAGATGTCCTTTAACAAAGCAATAGATACAGAAAATGTGGTACATTTACACAATGAGGTACTACTCAGCTATTAAAAATAATGACGTTATGAAATTTGCAATAAATGGGTGGATCTAGAAAATATCATCCTGAGTGAGGTAATTCAGTCTCTAAAGACCACACATGCCATATGGAAGTTAGGATCTTTTTGCGTTTTACATTTTCTTTGATTGTTGTGTCCATGTTTTCTATGGAATCTTCTGCACCTAAGATTCTCTTTCATCTCTTGTATTCTGTTGGTGATGCTTGCATCTATGGCTCCTGATTACTTTCCTAGGAAGTCTATCTCCAGAGTTGTCTCCCTTTGTGTTTTCTTTATGGTTTCTACTTTCACGGGATGGTTTTGCTCCTTTGTCAAAGATCAAGTGACCATATGTGTGTGAGTTCTTTTCTGGGTCTTCAACCACACAAAGAGCAAGCAAAGAAAGAGAACTTCAGACCAATTCCCCTTATGAATATCTATGCAAAAATACTCAATAAAATTCTTGCAAACCGAATCCAAGAACACATCAAAATGATCATCCATCCAATTAAGTAGGCTTCATCCCATGGTTCCAGGGATGGTTCAATATAAGGAAATCCATCAATGTAATACACTATATAAATAAACTCCCCTGTACTGAGGCATATAAACATTGCTAGACCAAGGGCCTTTCTTCCCCAATGATGGCCAACTAGGCCATCTTCTAATACATATGCAGCTGCAGACATGAGCTCTGGGGGTTCTGGTTAGTTTATAATGTTGTTCCATCTATAGGGTTGCAGACCCTATAGCTCTTGGGTACTCTCTCTGGCTCCTACATTGGGGATCCTGTGTTCTGCCCTGTGGATAATTGTAAGCACCCACTTCTGTATTTGTCAGGGACTGTCAAAGCCTCACAGGAGACAGCTATATCAGGGTCCTTTCAGCAATACCCTGCTGGTGTATACAGTAGTGTCTGCATTTGGTGGCTGATTATGTGATGGACCACCCGGTTGGGGCACTCTCCAGATGGTCCATCCTTTCGTTTTAGCAATGGAAAATATTTAATCAATAATTCTTTAAATAGCCTCTGGTTTGATACAGTAAAATGTCATCAAATTTATTTTAAAATTTACAGGTACCTTTTGTTTATTTTAATTATCTAAAGTACTGTATAAATTAATTAATATAGCAGTAGGATATAAATGACACACTGTACATTATATTTATCCTCATATGTAAATTTCTGAAAAGTACAGTGGTACATTTTACAAAGAATAAAATTGGAATAAAAAAACCCCTCAAAGACAAAAACCACATGATCAGATCATCTCATTAGATGCTGAAAAAGCATTTGACAAAATTAAACACCCATTCAGGATAAAAGTCTTGGAAATATCAGGAATTCAAGGCCCATGCCTAAACATAATCAAAGAAATATACAGCAAACCAGTAGCCAACATCAAACTAAATGGAGAGAAACTTGAAGCAATCCCACTAAAATCAGGGACTAGACAAGGCTGCCTGCTCTCTCCCTACCTATTCATTATAGTACTTGAAGTCCTAGCCAGTGCAATTAGATACCAAAAGGAGGTCAAAGGAATACAAACTGAAAAGGAAGAAGTCAAAATATCACTATTTGCAGATGATACGATAGTATATATAAGTGACCCTAAAATTCCACCAGAGAACTCCTAAACTTGATTAAAAAAAAGAAAATTCAGTGAAGTAGCTGGATATAAAATTAACAAATCATTGGCCTTTCTCTACACAAAGGATAAACAGACTGAGAAGAAATTATGGAAACAACACTGTTCACAATAGTCACAAATAACATAAAATACCTTGTGTGACTATTAGCTAAAGAAGTAAATGATCTGTATGATAAGAACTTCAAGTCTCTGAAGAAAGAAATCTAAGAAGATCTCAGAAGATGGAAAGATCTCCCATACTCATGGATTGGCAGGATTAAGATAGTAAAAATGGCTATCCTGCCCAAAGCAATCTCCAGATTCAATGCAATCACCATCAAAATTCCAGCTCACTTCTTCAAGGAGTTAGAAAGGGCAATTTGCAAATTTATCTGGAATAACAACAACAACAACAACCCCCCAAAACAAATAAACAAACAAACAAACAAACAGGATAGTGCTTTTGTTTTTGTAGGAGACTTTCAATTGCTGTTTCTATTTCATTGGGGATGATATTATAAATCACTTACTTTACCTAGCTTTAAAAATGGTACGGGCGTGGTGGCGCACGCCTTTAATCCCAGCAATCGGGAGGTAGAGGCAGGCGGATTTCTGAGTTCGAGGCCAGCCTGGTCTACAGAGTGAGTTCCAGGACAGCCAGAAAAAAAAAAAAAAAAAAAAAAAAAAAAAAAAAAAAAAAAAAAAAAAAAAAAAAAAAAAAAAAAAAAAAAAAAAGGTAAATATTGATCAGAAAACTCATTATTTTTTTCTCAGTATTCTAATTTAGTAAAGATTTTAAATCATATACTTATTTTCTGAATTCATTCAGTGTGTGCTATAATGAGAGATGTAACTCCCTTTTCATCTCTACTTTTATTAATTTGAATACTCTATTTCTTCTGGTTTATCTGTCAACAGTTTCTCAATGTTGTTGATTTATATTTCAGAGGAAAAAGCCTACTCTTTTTTTTTTTTTTTCAACTTTTATTAGATATTTTCTTCATTTACATTTCAAGTGTTATCCAGAAAGTTCCCTATATCCTCCCCCCTCCCGGCCCTGCTACCCTACCCACCCGCTCCCACCCCCTGGCCCCGGCGTTCCCCTGTATTGGGGCATATAAAGTCTGCATAACCAAGGGGCCTCTCTTCCCACTGATGNGAACCGCCAGACTGATTTCCAGAGTGGTTGAACCAGCTTGCATTCCCACCAACAATGGAGGAGTGTTCCCCTTTCTCCACATCCACGCCAGCATCTGTTGTCACCTGAATTTTTGATCTTAGCCATTCTTACTGGTGTGAGGTGGAATCTCAGGGTTGTTTTGATCTGCATTTCCCTGATGATTAAGGATGTTGAGCAGAAAAAGCCTACTCTTAATTTTATTAATTCCTTGAATTGTTTTTGTTGGTTGGTTCTCATTTCATTAATTTATGCCCTAAGTATAATTATTTCTTCCTCTCCACTTTTTAAAAAGTTATTTCTTCTTGTTTTCTTACTTTTTCATTTTAAGTTAATAACATGAGATCTTTGCAGGTTCTATCTATCTATCTATCTATCTATCTATCTATCTATCTATCTATCTGTGTGTCTGTGTGTATAAGCTATATGTATGTGTTATGATCTTTCCTCTTAAAACTGCCTTCTTATATGTCAAAGAAATGGATTTTGGTATGTTGTTCTTTGCTCTTTACTCTATTCTTAAAAGGTTGTTTATTTCATTCTTGATTTTGTTTTGACCCAATATTCATTCAGTAGTGATTTGGTTAGTTTCATGAGTTTGTATACTTTCTGCTATTTCTTTTGTTGTTGATGTCCAGCTTTAATTTATGTTCATCAAATAGAATTTGTGATTTTATTAAGGTTGTATTAAACTTGTTGCAGTTTGCTTTTTTGTTGTTCCTATATATGATCTGTCTTTGGTATGTTGAAAAACTGTGTGTACTTCATTCTTTAGGTGGATTGCTGTGTTGATATCTATTAGGTCCATTCCAGTTATGATGTCATTTAGCTACAGTATTTCTCTGCTTAGTGTTTGTCTAAAGGACCACTGGTGAAAATAGAAAATGATGTGAGCCACAATCAGTGTATGTGCTTCCATACACAATAATGTTTTTATGAAATTGTGCTCTCGTATATTATACATAAATATTCAAAATTGTAATTCTTTGATGATCATGGAGTGTCTGTCTCTATTTTTGGAATTAGATTTGATTATAATTAATTTTGGTAAATAATAAAATATCAATGCCTCAATGTTTTTTTATTCTGCGTACTTGAAATATTTTTTCCATTCTTTTAACCTAAGATAATATCTGCTTTCTGTACTTGATGGCAAATTGTGTTTCTTAGAAACAGCACAAAGGTGGATCCTGTTTCTTAACCTAATTTGTTTAATTTCTGTCTTTTATTGAGGAATTGAGATTGGTAATATTGACAGTATTTATTGGAAAGAATTATTCCTGATATTTTGTTATTTTGGTGGTGTTGTATTTGCTTGTGTTGTTTTGGATTTTTGTTGCTGTGGGATATCTACCCAAGAAGACTGATCAGACCTAGGTTTAAGGTAATAAAATACCTTTATAAGGTGGCCCATGACTACACTGAGTGTTTAGGATCCCAATGTACCACTGAGCCTTTTTCAAGGTGAGCTGTGAAGGACAAAATTCATTTTCTACTTTAGAGAACATGAACAGTAATCTAAAAAGATAATTACAAAATAAAAAAAAACAAGGTGAGTACATTTAAAGACTTTCCTAGAACTATGTACTTTGATAGATTAGATCTTTGTTTTTATTTTGACAAGTGGTATTATATACATGGTGAGATTTATGACAGAGTACTTTTATACATGGACTCAGTTGTGTGACAACCTGCAGGCCTACTAAGATCTGGGATCCTGTTCCTTTTTTTTGTGTGAGTTTTGTTTTCTTTTTAACTGTTTTGTGATTATTTATTTATTCAGCTATTTTGTCCTCTTCTGCGTAGTTAACCTCTTTATGATGAAGTTTTAATTTCACTGAATTGGAATATAAAAGTTACTTAAATTTATTTTTTTTTCATGAAATCTTTTTCTTTCTCCCTAGAGTATGATTAACTGCTGCAGTTGGTATCATTTGGTTACCAGATAAAAGACATAATATTATTGTATTTTTAATAAAGCTAGGCAGATATCTAAACTTTAAGTTATTATGTCTACCTTCCTGCCAGTAACCTCAAAATATGACTAGCCATGGGCCATCTGAGATGCTCTTAATTTCAAATGGTCAGGTCTCATGCTCTTGTTTTCAAGTTTCTTACCCCATGGCATCTTTTTTCTCCCCATTCTTCACTCTTCCTCCTTGTGATCTCCCTTTCAGACCCCAAGCCTGAAATCCAAAACCTTATCTCTTTTGTGCCCAGCTATAGGCTGACATCTAGTTTATTCAACCAATAGTTTTAAAATAAGGAGCAAGGTCACATAGTATTATTTTGAGTACATGCATTCTCTTGCCCTTGGGGCAACCAGGCCTTGGGGGCCAGTATTTAGCATTACAATACATAGCAAAACACCAAAGCTCAGAATTTTGAAGTTTTTGTCCTGTGCTTCAGCCAAATTGTTTTTCTCTGCAAATTTGGAATAGGGGTTCTAGTGTCCAGAAGAGGCAAATTGTCTTTGTTGTTCATGTTTGTGAGTGTGCAATTACTATTAGGCCTTTGGAGTTACATTTATTATGGATACCTTGTCTTCCCTCTGTTGGGTGAGTGTTTGGGTCTTCAGTTGCTGTTATTCCAATCTGTCAGAAGATGTTGCTTGGTTTCCAGTATAGGGGCTGCTATCAGTTTCAAGATATAGATCCTAGTAGGTCCCAGTCCATTAGCACTGTAGGTCAGTGACTGAAGTTCTGTTTGAAACTCATGATTCAGAGGGCAAGTAGTTCCACACAGGCACAGAGACCTTTACAAACACATGTGTACATATCTACATGTAGAACTATATGCAATTGTGTAAATAAAATTAAAATACTAATTATGTAAATATAATTAAAAATACTTCATTTAAAGTATAAAACAAATGCTCCCATTTAAAAATTTTGATAAACTACTGTGAATTTCATAAATAATGGTTGTGCAGACTGTTTGATCTTACTTGTTCTATAATAATTTTCCATTGAAAAATTAGTATTTTGACTTATGTTATTTACAGATTATCTTTAAAAATGCTTTCAGATTTCTTTATGGTACTTTTTTAAAAACAATTCTTATTTTACATTATATTCATTATTTGTCAATTTTCTCTTTTCTATCCTTCTCTTCCTTCTTCCCCTTACCCTTTTCCACCTCTACATACTCCTCTTTCATCTGCCCCTCATACTAAGAAAGTGCTCTGTAACAGCATGGATGTTTTTAAAGAAAAATAAACCACACAGAGAAACACAATCACAACAACAACTTCAAGAAAATCAACAAAAATAACTTTAACTGCAAAAAATCAAAACAATGGAAATCAGAAAATAATAAGGACTAAAAATAATGTGTAGAGTTGCTGTTAACAGTATGAATTTCTTGCTTTGCTATAGAATCATAGGAAATTGGATTCAAATGAATTTAAGTAATCCATCAAATATTAATATTTTTTCTCTCTCTGTCTCTCTGTCTCTGTCTTTCTCATACACACACACACACACACACACACACACACACACACTAAATAGAGGCAGTGGCATACACATATTTGGGTATATTTAATATCAGTGGCATCTTTTCTCAATATAGCTTCTCAATAAAGGCACCAATGTTGCTTAGAAAACTAAGTAATGTTAGGTTAGATAAGGAAATAGCAGACTGATTTAAAAATATACTTATAATGGTAGAAAGTATAAACATTGCAGATAAACCAAAACTAATTTTAGTGTCTCCAAAAACTCTGTAAGTGTAGGGAAATTATTGAGTGAAGATCTCAGACTCAGATAGTATGCAAAGACAATGAGCCTTTATTCTGCAGAAACATCCAGCTTGAGAGGGTAAATCATTTCTTAAATGGCTGCCCCAAAGAAAGGTGCTCAGACCTTTTTATGAAGAAGTGGGGGAACTCTCTAGAAAGATTTGGTAATCTAAAATTTTGTTGGTGGGTGCTAGGGTTCACAGGTGGTCAGTGGTCAACATTCCTATGTCATAAACCCAGCACAGATGGCCATTCTGAGATAAGATATTTCCTGCAACTTAAATGGTCTGTTCCTGGAGCTGACCCTTGTGGCCTTCTTTTCTAAATCGGGCCTGATCCTTACATGGAGACAAACTCAGTTTTTGTCATCCTTTTAATTGTAATTACTTGGAAAAACACAGTAATTGGCATTATAATTCCTATCATTCACCCATCTGCTAGTTCATAATTTAAAGAAAGAAAGTACAAAACAAACAAAACTAAACTAAACTAAAAATAGACCTAGAGTCAAAGTTAAAACAAATATTTACTTTGAAGGGATTTCACAATATAAATGTAGGAGTGAGTGCAAGTATCTACTCTGGTAAATACAGAACTACCATAGGCAGCATTGAGAAGGAGAAAGTCTAACATGAAACCCAATTCCTTCCAAAGTGTGGTAAGTACAATGACAAGGCTAGTTAGAGCAAATGGATAATTTAGACACTATTGATAAACTGAGAAGCCAATCAGTCTCACTGGCAATGTAAAATGACATCATGTAGCCCATGAAACAATGTGTTAAGAGAAGGAAACTGTGGTCTATGTGGGCCTGCCATTTCCTTCATTGAAGAGTTTCAGCTGGAAGGTGAGAGGACAATAGAGATCAATGGAAAGTGATAATTCAGTTTATACATACAGAGAATTGTCAAAGAATAATTCTATCTGACCAGCAGGAGGGTGTTAAATAGCTACAAATAATAAAAGAAAAAGAGCTCTATTTATTAAACACAAGATTGTGGTAATTAAATGTGATCCACTGGTTAGTAGCAAAAGTTTCATTCCCAGCAATTATATAAGCATGGACATAGCTGCCTGTCATGTATTTTTCTTGCCTTTCAAAACATTTCACTCAAATGTATAAATCTGTAATCCCAAATACAAATAATTCAAAATAAAAGCAATATCTTAAATGAAAATATTGACATACTAATTGACATATGAAAACTATGAGTGCATAGGAAGCTAATATGAATCACAGAAGAGAGAACAGACAGTGTAAATCCAAAATACTGTGCATGACTGTACACTAGTGTGCCAATTTCACATTTGTAAATTCATAGGTATTTTATTTTAGGTACTACATTTTCACATTTTACAAGCTTGGAGGAAGTTACTTGGAAACTCTATAGCATTTTTCTTTTGGAAACTAAGATCTGAGTTTTCTTGAAGAAGAAACTGGTAAAATACAGCAATAAGAAAGGAAAATAATGGTGTGGAATAATCGCACATCAATGACAATTACTCAGACAGAGCTTAACAACAAAACTCTGTTTAAATTATCTTTATTTTCCCATAAAAGTGAAACATCATAAAGAAAACATAATATGAGGAAAATGAGCAAATATAGCATTGAGAGTCAAATTAACATGAATATGCTTATAAACATATGTAATAACCTGTTACAAATTAATCAATATAACCATGCAGATCATGAATAGAAAAGGTGGCAAAGAGACCTAAATTATCTTCAGGTACAAACATGCAGTGTCAAAGAAGCAGGTTCCTATCTGCCAGAATAACTTCAGCATGAGTAAGCAGAAAAGATTCTAGCTACACTTTCACAGGGTTATTGGGCTGTTGCAGTTAATGTACATGTGGCAATGTAGGAGAGACTCTTCATTGACCAATAGCTCCAACAACAGACTCATTCAGGAGACAAAATACTCAATCATAACCATGATCAGTGACTATAAAGGCTATAAATACAATGTAACTGTCCTTTGTGTCAAGGAGCTGGAGGCTAAAGGCTGCCCCCAAACCATAACTTGCAATGGTTCCGTCCCTAAGTATGACTCTACATGATGGAATGTGAATGCTGAGAATGAGCCATTACTCTCTGCTGAGCCACCACCGTTAATATTTATAGAACTTGTGATGCAAAGCTTCCAGTTTCTAGGGAAGAAAAAATGCACTCTTTGTTCTTCTCTTTCTCAGTTAATTTCAAGAAATTCCAACTACTATGTCTTGAAATTCTATCATGAAAGTTTATCATTACGTCTACAGTAATTAAAAAATAAGTTTAATAGATCCCTTTAATACTATACAAAAGAATTTACACTTCCAAAATCATCCTGCATGCTTCTAGTATTTCATGATGCTAACCTTGAGGATTCCAAGAATAACCTTTTCTGTTTCTTGTCTAAAATATCAGGACATTATCATATTCTATTAGCATACCTAGTGATTAAAATGTAATTATAATCACAAATATTAAATATTATTTTTGTTGTGAATATCCATCTTTCATTGGAAACTTTGAAAACCACTTTAATTGTCTCTATTGACATAGCAAAAAAATGGGTTTTCTCATACTTGTAGGAACATCATTTCAAAATTCTATTCCACAGATAGTGATCATTGTTTAAATTTTCTGAAGCTAATCATAAAAAGCTAATGAGGTATGAATTTATAAAAATATAGGACAATATTTAAGTACAAATTTTTTATTGTCAAAAATTTTTAAAAGATATATTTTGAAGTGCATGTATTAAGAATGAATTTAAAAATTTATTTCCCTTAGTTCACTCTTTATATTGATTTATCAAGGCATTAGAATAACTTAGAAATATTATTAAAAATGTGAACTCTTGTCTTTTTTTGTTTTGTTTTGTTTTTTGAGACAGGGTTTCTCTGTATAGCCCTGGCTGTCCTGGAAATCACCTTGTAGACCAGGCTGGCCTCGAACTCAGAAATCTGCCTGCCTCTGCCTCCCGAGGGCTGGGATTAAAGGCGTGCGCCACCACAGCTCAGCATCAACTGTTGTCTTATATTAAGATTTATGTGACAATGATTAGGTGAAATAAAACTGAAGACTATAGGTTAAAAATTAGATATGGCTGGGCGTGGTTGTGTACCCCTTTAATCCCAGCCCTCGGGAGGCAGAGGCAGGCAGATTTCTGAGTTCGAGGCCAGCCTGGTCTACAAAGTGAGTTCCAGGACAGCCAGACAGCCAGGGTTATACAGAGAAACACTGTCTCAAAAAAAAAAAAAAAAAAAAAAAAAAAAAAAAAAAAAAACTAGATATGATGCATGTAGCTAAATTGTATAAATTACCTACAAAGTTGAAATGAGAAAAACATTAATTTATTTTTAGTACAGTATTACAATCCATAATTAGATTTTCTAGAAAGAAAATTGATTTCACTGTTTTACCCTCTAAATGATTAAACATAACATTAGAATGACCCAACACACTTTCAATAATACAGTAAAAGCCATTTGACTACTGTGCTCTGGTAAATAATTTAATATTTACCTAAAAATATATGTTGTACACTCTAAAATATGTGTTAAAACAAAAAGCTATTTGTGTAACCAGTAGTATATGAACTGATTCTTGTATTTTGAAAAAAAAAAGAATATGCATAAAGTCTGGCAAATTGATGAATATAAATATTCTATAAGTAATTCAAAAGTACAGAGGAATTTTTAAAGATTATATTGTAAAATATTTTTATAATATGGTTCACTAAGTTGATATGAGATGAAGAAATGTTTCAAAACTCAAATGATAAGCCTTTGAGAGCCAACTCTGAAAATAATTAACAGGTATATTGTATACCTGTCCTCCTGTTGCTTAGAGACAGATTTTCTAGAGCAAGATGCCTAGCTGGAATATCTGAGTCAGCAATCTCTGGGATAACACGAGGCACAGTGACTAGATATATAACTCAGATATATAACATGGATGGATGTCTTATTTTCTCTGCTTCCTTTTGGGAAAAAAATACAAGTTTGAAGTACTTCCTATCGACATTAGCGCATTATTTACAAAGTGACATCATTTGTCACTAACTCTATATACAAAACTAAAATGCAAACTTCAGTTGGCACAGTTCGATAAATATATACATGCTTGAAAAATATATACATGTGTACATTCACCATTATGATGATATAGACCACTCCCATCAACTCAAATACTTATGTTGTGCTCCTGCATAAGTACTGTTCTCTGCCTTCCTTTCACTGTCTTAGGTTTTGTGCATTTTAGATGTCATATAGAGAAAAATGACATAATATGCAGGAGTTGAATCTGCCTTCCAAAATTAAAATGTCATTAAAGAGTTCTGTGACTCACTTGAAATAATCTAATGTGATTTTGTAAATAGTCCTTGATCCACCTTGAAATATTCTTCTGAGATCTTGGTCAAGGCTTAGTTTTGCATACAAATATCTTCTAAGCACAAGGTTTATTGATTTATATATTATATGTTTACTGACTCGAGGGCTCCACTATATTGGCACATATGTTTATAATTTTGTCTTTAGTAAACTGCTGTGATTTACTATAAGACAAAATTAGTATTCTGAATTATTATATTTAAATTATTTCTGTTCTCCATTTTTCTGTGGTAATTTTAATTATCTTGCCTTTATACTTAAAGTTTTAAAATGTATACTGATTAAAATATGTTCAGATATAAAGTAGTTTTAGAGTGAGATCAATACTTTGCTATAAAATGTGTTATGTCGGAGAAGAATGTGCACTTATTTGGATTTTCTCCAATCCATATGCAGATACTCCATCCATTATATTGTTAGACTTATACATAAGTACTTCATATTTTCACTGCAGTTGCAAATGGTGTAGGTTTTTTCCAGTTTTTTATGCTAGCATATGGAAATGCAATTAAATTTTTGGCTTGCATTTATCATGTTAGCTTGCTAAATTGAGTTCTACTATTTAAGATTGGATATTTTAGGGATTTTATATTTAGAAAAATTTTCTATTAGCAATTATAGGAAGATTAATTTTTGCTTTTCTTATTTTAATTTTTGTGTGCATGCTTGTTTGCTTGTATGTGTGTGTGCATGCACACACATTATGTATATGAGGGTGCATATGTGCATATATATATATAGGTGTGTGTGTGTTTATATGTGCATGTATATTGTGTGTATATATATGTGTGTAGGTTTATATAGTGTTTGTATGCATATATATATGTATATATATACACACATATATAAATATATATGCAATTGAGAAGTACACATCAATTTGGTTTATATACACTGAACTGCATCTACATCTATGGAATTCTGGAATGGAGTAGATTTATTCATGGTAGATAATGTTTCAATTTTAACTTTATTTTTTTTATTTCAAGTTTCATACTACACATTTTGATCACATTCATCCCTACAAAATTTCCAAAATCCTCCGATCATGATTTTCCCTATCATTTTAATTTTGTGTCCATTTTAGAAAAATCTTCAAGGTTATTTTGTGCCACCCAGAATGTTCTTGGTTGTGTGGTCTTCCATGATCACCCTAACATGGCCTAGCAATTGCCAATAGCTCCACAACTGGGGTTATGGATATATATATATATATATATATATATATATATATATATATATATATATATAATTTCAGTCTACATAGAGTTTTGCTATTCTCATGTAGAATCTCATTCTACATCCAAGACACAGGCTGGCCTTAGATTTTATATATATAGCCTAGGAAGGTGGCCATGAACTCATGATGCTCCCTTTGACTCGGCATCCTGAATTTCAGGATAAATATATGTGTTACCATAATCAGTTCTTATTCTAGCAATTGAGTTATATTTGATTACTAATTTGGGAAAATTTTCATGTAAGTTTCTACTAATGTTACAAATTTTCTCTGAGCATTGTCTATTTTTATCCTTTATATTCTTTGACTTTTAAAGGTTTATTTTTTAAGTGTATGAATAGTTTGTTTGCATGTTTTGTGCCCGTGGAGGCCAGAAAATTCATTAGATACCTAAGAACTGAGGTTACGAGTGCTTTCCAACTGCCATGTGAGTGTGGGAAGTAAAACCATGTCTTCTTTAAGAGCAGCCAGTACCCTTAACATTTGATTTATATCTCTCCCATCTGTACTTCACATTCTTATATGTTTCATTTTCATCCTGTTCCAAGTAAGTTTTAATGTTCAATAACATTATCTTAGTTACATAAATCTGTGCTTTGCTTGTAAATAATTGATATTTTTCTAGGTCTATTCATGATTCTGATTTATATTATATTCTACTGTAGTTCCTGAAAGAACATACTTTAAATAAGTTCTTCATTATTATTGAAGTCTATATTATGGCTCATACTATCATAATTCTTGTTGAATTTAACTTTGTTTTATAACACAGAGGGACGTCACCCAATTTTCTTGAAACTTGCTTGATTTATTACTAGAAAGAGAATATTTGTCTCCAACTGACATGCAGATATGTCCATATTACCTTCTAATTCTACTGATTATTTTCTCATATTCTTGAAGTTTTATTTAAGATACGCATTCCTTAGAGATATTTTTGTAGCTAGTAAGTGTGTATCTTGAACCAAGTACATTGATAGACACAGAACAGTACTTGAATCAACTCATTCTAGATTATCTGTTATTTATCAAGTTCAGAAGATACTTTTTTCAAATTCAAATTTTAACTCAACAACAATAAAAACTTAGTTTTGGTGATTATATTTCTTTCATTGAAAATAGATTTTTTTTATACATTGTAGTCCGTATATGCTTCCCCTCCTCCTACTGTTCTGAATGCTACATCTCCCCCTGCATTCAGATCCACACCTATATTTCTCTCCTTACCAAAGAGAAATGCATCAAAGAATAATAATAATTAAAATACAATACAATAAAACAAACATGAATCTGAAAAGGACAAATGAGCCTATCACAAAAAATAGCTAAAGAAAAAGCACTGAGTATACATGTAGATACAGAGTCATGTATGTTTGCATGCCCAGGATTGACATACAAAAAAACCCAGAATATAAACCCATAATATACACAAAAATGATCTGTGAGGTTAAAAATAAAAAAATAACACCCCCAAACCATAATACCCTGACTTAATTTTGAGCCAAAGAACCTTCAAAAATACCATTGAGTTCAGTTTATTCTGTGTTGGCCATCTACTCCTGGACACGGAGCTTTCCTGTAAGAATGGCTTGTTTCTGCTATGAAACTCCACTGGAGAAAACCAACTTCTTATTTTCAAGTGAATATCAACTGGAGGTAGCTTCAGCGATGAGGATATCTGTTCAGTTTTTCATTCAACTCAAGCACCACATCTGGTTCAGGCCCATGCTTGCCCTATGCATAGTGTCACAGTCTCTGTGTGTTCATATGTATGCCACTCCTATTGTGTCAAGAATTCTCTTAGAATTGTACTGCCTCTTCTTACACAGAGTTTGCTGAGTAAAGGTAAGGGACTTGATGAAGATATTTCATTTAAGACTGAATTCAAGCTTTCTGTCTCCTTTTCCCTTTTCCTTCTTCCTTTCCCTCTCTTTCTCCTTCTATCTCCCCCAACTCTGTGTGTGTGTGTGTGGTAGGTGTGCACATTTGTGTGTGACATCTGACTGTGTGGTCTCTGTATTTTTCCCATCTGCTGGAAGAGTAAATGATGATGGCTGAGCAAGACAGAGAATATAGCAGAATGTCTTTATGGGCCATTTTATTGCAACATCCCTTTAGCAAGTCAATTAGTATTTTGTTTTCCCCTTGGTCCATGGGCTACCTAGTCTCAGTTTTAGGCCACCCATGCAGTGTTGGGTTTGGGTTCGTTCTCGTAGAGTGGGTCTTTGGTCAAATCAGATATTGTTTGGTTACTCACAGAAGATTTATGCTATTGTTGTGCCACCATAAGAAGAGTTTGCAAATTGTGTTTATGTTTATTTTTTGAAGTGTGCATGGTACCTTTCAGTATTAAGAATGCTAGTCCACAGAGATAATGGCTGTCTGTAGGCACAATCGTGACTTCTCCATGGTCAGTGTGTGCATGAGCATGAGCTTCATGCTCAGCATTAGTTCTTCAGCATTAGTTCTTCAGTATGTGGAGAGCTGCCAATAGCCTGGATTGTTCACTGGTTCTCAGGGAAACCCTTTGGCCAATAATGAAATTAGATATAAACCATTTCCAATAATGTAAGCATCATTTGATGAGGAGGGATGTTCAGTTGGGGCTCAGTCTCCTCTGCTTTGTGTTAGTGTTTTTAGATCACCTTCTTATATGTATATATTTTAAGGACCCTCAATTGTGCTGTTTCTGTATGAACCCTTAAATGGCCCTTCATCTTAGCAGTCCCTACCCATAGTCTGTCCTTTGATGTCCTATGTCTCTCTCCATATTTGACTCTCCCACTTGAGTCTTACCTCACACTTCTGTCCATCTATAACTCTTTATTCTTTTCCCTTATCCTAAGAGACTTCCCAGTTCTTTACACATAACCTCTGTGGTTATAACTACTGCAGATTGCTTACTAATATGTTTAATTTGCTCAATTCTTATCTGTGCTCAATGATGTACTCCTATATTTCTAAGACCACTCCCTTCCTTCCAGTTACTACTTTGGGTAGGTTGTTACTAAAATATAAATTCTATAATTATAGTCAGACCAGAACTGACCTCTGTGCAAATCCTAAAGATATTTCTGGTTAACAAAAACCTGCTTAAATTCCTAAGACATGTGCTTCCTGA
>LR750030.1:605794-617222 GCA_902729485.2 Mus minutoides | reverse complement strand
CCCCCCGCCAGGTTCTGTGTGTCTGCCAGATCCCTCGGCTCCGCCCAGCTTACCAGAGGCCCACCTACGACCAGCCCACCTGCGCAACCTTGGAGATGTCACGAGACTTCAGGGTTCCCTCCAAACTCCAGAACGCCTGCGCAGAAGACTGGGGGCGGGGCTTCCATGTCTTTTTCCCCAAAGGCTTGTCCACCATTAAACAGTCGTTCTAAGCAGAAGCAACCATGTAGCCTCGGAGTTCTTCTTTCTTCCCCCCACTCCCTTAGTTTCATTTCAGCTTTGGGCCAATCCTCTAGGAACCCCGTCCACTGCGGGCAGTGGACCCCAACAGTACTTAATGTTTCAAATGTCATTAGAGTAATTATGACATAGAGAACAAAACTGGTGCATGAGCAAACCTGCTGACATTTTCTAATGCATTTTTAATGTAACCTTAGATCACAGTAAATTTTAAAGATGCTGATAGGAGTTGTATGAGTTCATTTTATCTTGAGTCACATTTCATGGCTGTAAGGGTGCCTTCTTAAGAAGTCTAGTGTTTCATGTCCTGTGTTGGCAAAGATCACTTTAACCTTTGATAATGGGACATAAATTCTTTGACTGACTTTTGAATCTTCTATTTCTGCTCTGATGACAAAGTCTAATTTTCATTTTTATAGAAAAAGTTTAGCTTAAAACAAAACCACAGCTACCCACATATATCCAAAGAAGTCCATTTAATAATTGTGATAATAATTAAGTCAGTGCAAAAACTTGCTTAATGTTAAACATGTGAAAACTACAAAATTATGAAGCTTAAAAAAACATACATTTTTCATTTTCATAAATCCTTCACATTTCTGTACTGTTAAAATTTTACAATAGCATAAATTATTCTACTATTTTCCAAAAGGATAATTAAATATAAAATATTTAATAACCAATACTTTATTTTAAAATATATGCAGACCTTAATGAATGAGGTTTTTCCTAAAAGTAACTTTTCGTAAAACCCTTATTTTTTCAGTATCTCATTTTTTTCTGCCTAGTACTTATTTCTTTTTCATAATATTCTAACTCTCAAGCCCAAACTCTTTTATTTTTACCTCACTTTGTACTTAACTTTGCTCCTAACTAACTTTCAAATGAGATAAACAAACAAATATCTTCAAGTAATAGAATTATATATTCCTACTACTAAATTGTTCTGTTGCAAAATTTTCTAACATTTTATATGCCAGAGCAAAATTGTGTTATTATCTGGCTCTATATTTCCAGAATGTAGTTTTCTTTTATTCTTCGCCATTGCTTCTTACGAATTTGTTTCTCTACATTTTCTTGTAATGTGAGTTCTCACTGTAATAAACGTTGTTCTAAAAAGTTATTTAGTGGTACTGGCTGGTCTTGAACGAATGATTATCTCCTGCTTCAACATCCTGAGAACTGAGTATCTTCATCTATTCTTCCAGGTTTAATTCTATAACAACTCTCTGTAAATCATGCCAGTGACACAAATTTTATATTTTTAATCACTATGATCACTCTGAAGAAAGGTTAAAATTATGTTAGTATATGCCCTAACAGTTCATTACCAGCTGCTATTTGGAGAAAGAAACAATGGCTTATTTATTCTGGGGTAATCTCATTTTCTTATCTCTGCTTATCATTAGTGGTTCTGTGGACTGACATTCAATGTACTTGGAGAGGTCAAGTTTGGAGAGAACTCTGAATGAGTTTCTCTCATTGTTTATTCACATTTGATAACTTCAGTTACAGACAATTCTGTCACTATTTGTTTTTAATAACAATGAGCTCTTGAAGCAATTTATATAAGATTCTATTGCTCCTTTGAGTTTAATTCAATGAATTACTTTTGTATTTTCTGTGACAATGGTCACAAAATTGACAGATACTTTTCTTGATGTAGAACCACAGAATGCTTGCAGATTTGAGAAGCTGACACAGTGTGTGTGTATCTACAAGTGAATTTTCCTTCCCGCTAATCTATCTCATCTGAATGGGAAGATTAAGTGAAAGGCAGTGAATGCTTTTCAGACTGATATTTTAATAGCATGCTAGTGGTAAACATAAATTCCAATAAGTTTCACATGAATTTTTCACATACTGTATTATGAGAAGTGCTACTTTGCCTGAAATTTCATCTTATCATTTAGATTCACTCTCCTCTCATCTCCCAGAAACTTTAGAAGTAATCTCCTGTATGGTCTTGAGCATTATTTTTCCTAAAAACTTCAAATGTAGAAGGGAAATTATTTAATTTTCAAGGAAAAGATATGGAAAGTTATGACAAAAGATACAATTTGCATGTTACATTGTAAAACAAATTACAGTAGCTGTGCCATGATTCCAAAGTAACATTACAATTGTATTTCTTATTAGTTTTTTAAAATTTAGTTGTCTTGATTCAAAAGCATTCTAATCATATATTGTCAGAATGGAACATAATAGAAACATTCATTTTCATTAAGCTCAACTTAGAAAGTGACTGATGGAGCCTAGCAACAAGGAATAAAGAAAGCATTAACTGGAAGCTCTTCTGTTACTGAATTCTGTGTTCTTTCCCATGCATTCTGGAGAAATCACCAATCTGCTTAAGTCTTTTGAGCTGGAATCATTTGTTACTTAAAAGAATAATCCTATGAGTAAAGGGAGCATTTAATATAATGTGTTATAAATTAAAATTTAACCAAATATAATTTCAATTTTCATCCAAATTTCCCAAAAGGTGTCCAAAAGAAATGTATTTTCTGTGTTAGCTATGCCCACCTATGTTTCCTGTTGGCATTGTACTCAAAATATTTGATACAATTATATTGACTTTGATTCCAGAACTACCCAATGTCCGTTTTATATTTAAGTCACTCCTGTTATATATAATAAGATTTGTAACATTCAGTTTCAAAGATTAGCTTAAATGGTTCACATTTGCCCACAGAGTTAAACTCCAAACTTGAATCAACCTTACCTAAGCCTAATTCTTCCCAATATAAGCCTTGGATACTCTTTTGATTTCTAATCTATTTTCCACTTGACACAGTGCACTTCCCTATCTTTCTTTTGGGAAACAAATGCATATGCTACACAACTATTCCTTTTCCTTTTCCTTTTCCTTTTCCTTTTCCTTTTCCTTTTCCTTTTCCTTTTCCTTTTCCTTTCTAGGAGAAATTCTTCTCTCTCCCTTCTTGGGACACACATATTCCATTGTAAGACCTCCATCAAATCAGTCAGAAACTTATATGTGTTGTTTTTCCATGTTCTTCTGGATGCAAGAAGACTGTATTGAAGCATTCCGAGCTAGATTTATGGGCATTTGTGAGCTACCTAATGTGGGTGGTGCGAAATGAAGTTTGGTTGTCTGTAACTACAGAACACATTTTAATAACAGGTGAGCCATCTTTGTGATAACTGCTGATATAGTTCTTAATGACTGGACTGAAAAGCAATTGAATTCAGGCTGAAAAAATATATGAATTCGGTATGTTTGTATAGTTTGGTGGTAAAGTATCTGAGAAGTATGGGGAGTAATTACACACCAAATTAAGTCTCATTATCATGTATAGACCATAATGTGGAGAAAAAAAGGAGTAGTTGATTTGATAAAAATGATATCTGAAAATCTGTAAGTGACTAGAAGTAAATTGGCTACATTTTATCTTCTATAGAGGGATTATCCCTTCTGTGTTAAAATGAACAACTTAGTCACCATCAAGTTAATCATTGTTTGTTTAAAATATTGTAGGCAGAAGGGGCTAGAGAAATGACTTGGCAGATAAGATCACTTGTTGCTTTTCTTGAGGCTCTGGGTCTGGCTCTCCATAGCTATATAGTAATTTACCCTCATCCATCAATCCATTTCCAGGAGATCTGGCATCTTCTATTTTCTATGGACACTGTATACATATGTACATGAAGGCAAAACTCATACACATAAAATTAAAAACAACTTTTAAATTGTTTCAGGGATGTAATAATGAGCAGGAGGAGGAGGAGGAGGAGAAAGAGAAGAAGGGAGTGGTATGGTGCCGGATGAGCATATTGCTGTTTTATTCAAGATGAAGTCACTAAAACAGTGGGTTCACTATCAATTTCTTTTTTTAATAATCATTTCTTTTGTTTACATTTCAAGTGATATCCCCCTTCCTGATTACCCCTCCATAAACTCCTATCCCATTTTCCTGTCTTCTCCCAAACACCTTTGCCTCTATGAGGGTGCTCCTCTAAACCTGCTTACCAAGTCCTGCTTCACTGCTCTAGCATCCTCTTATGCTAGGGCACCAAACCTCTACAGGACCAAGGGCCTCTCCTCCCATTAATGTCAGACAATGCCATCCTCTGCTACATGTGTATCTGGAGAAATGGCTCCCTCCATACTCTTTGGTTGGTGGTTTAGTCCTTGGGAACTCTGGGTGGTCCAGTTAGTTGATATTGTTCTTCTTATGGGGTTACAATCCCCTTCAGCTCCTTTAG
Source organism: Mus minutoides (assembly GCA_902729485.2). NCBI lineage: Eukaryota > Metazoa > Chordata > Mammalia > Rodentia > Muridae > Mus > Mus minutoides. The sequence goes on along the minus strand of LR750030.1, from coordinate 612,755 downwards.
TCCTTCCCCTAGCTCCTCCCTGGGTCCCTAGGCTCAATCCTATGGTTGGCTGTGAGTATCTGCATCTGTATTTGTTAGGTGCTCGTAAAATCTATCAGGGAACAGTCATACCAGGCTTCTGTCAGCAAGTGCTTCTTGGCATCAGCAATAGCATGAGGCTTTGGTCTCTGCAGATGGGATGTATCCCTAGTTGGGGCACTCTCTGAATGGCCTTTCCTTCAGTCTCTGTTCCTTTTTCCCCTGTCTTTCCCCCTATTGGACAGGAACATTTCTGGGTTTAAAATTTTGAGATGTGTGGGTGGCTCCATCCTCCAACTGGGGGTTGTACCTATCTACTGGAGGTGGTCTCTACAGGTTGCATCTTCCCTATATTATATATTTCTGCTAAATCCATCCCTGCTGGGTCCTGGGAGCCTCTTGCTTCCCTGGCCTTGGGGACTTTCTAATGGCTACCATCAGTTTCCCATCCCCCACTACTTCACACTTCTATTCAATTTCCTAACCATTGGTACTTTTCTTCTGTCCCTTCCAATACCTGATCTTGCCCCCACTTTTCCTTCCCTCTCCTTTACCCCTCCAATGTCCTTCCCTTCCTCTACCTTTTGTGACTCTTTTATTCCCTGTTCTATGTAGGGTTGAAGCAACTACACCTTGGTCTTCCTTCTTTTTTTTATTAGTTTTTTGTTTGTTTGTTTGTTTTTCTTTTTGGTTTTTTGAGACAGGGTTTCTCTGTATCACCCTAGCTGTCCTGGAACTCACTCTGTAGACCAGGCTGGCCTCGAACTCAGAAATCCGCCTGCCTCTGCCTCCTGAGTGCTGGGATTAAAGGTGTGTGCTCACTCTAGTTTCTTGTGGAGGTTCTGAAGAACAATCGAAGGACCTAGGTATCCTCATAGGATATTCCAAATTTCTCTTTCTCTATAAGATTCCCTCAGTCATTTGCACTCCTTGCACTGAAGTTTGATATGAAGTAGTATCTACAAGTAAGAATTGATTATTAGATTATCTGGGTATGCTTCATTTCTGCACAGATAGTCTTAACTTGCATTATCTGTCTATGTTGAACTGCATGACTAAAAGCAACTTGTGAAGATATAGCTAGTACACTGTCAGTTGAACTCAAGCAGGGCAGGAGGCGGGAGGAAAAAACTGAGGTAGAGCCTGTGGAAGAATCTGCTTTCCAGCTGCTTCTCAGGCTCAGCTGCCTTTTGTATACTTCTGAGGAGAACCTGAGCCAGGCTGGCAAGGCCTACTCTGGATTAGGTTCTCCCAGACCAATTCTTAATCAAGAATGTGCCCCATAGATTTACCTACAGGTCAAACCTCACTATTTATTTGTTTATTTATTTACTTACTTATTTAAATTATCTTTAACACTCCTGTCATTATTTCCTTTTAGGTCAGTAATCTGCCCTCTGACAGTTCCTCATCCCATTCCTTCTCCCCGTCTCCAAGAGGATGTCCCTACACAGCCCAACAAGATCACCCAAGGCCTTACCACTTTCTCGGGTCTCAAGTGTCTGAAGGGTTAGGTGCATCTTCTCTCACTGAGGCCAGACCAGGAACTCCTCTGTTGTATATGTGTCCGGGGCATCATACCAGCTCCTGTATGTTGCTGGGTTGGTGGCTCAGTGTCTGAAAGATTTCTGAAATCCAGGTTTGTTGAGACTACTGGTCTTGCTATGAGGTTGCCCTCCTCCTATGATACTTCTAACCTTTCCATAATTCAGTTACTGGGATCCCTGGCTTCTGTCCATTGGTTGGGTAGAAGTATCTGCCTCTGACTCTTAGTTGCTTGTTTAACCTTTCAGAGAGCAGCCATGCTTGACTACCATCTAGCATCATTAATAGTGTCAGGACTTGGAGCCTCCCCTTGACATGCATCCCAGGTTGGGCCATCACTGGAACTCTTTTCCCTCAGTCACTTTACAATTTTTGCCCTGCAGTTCTTGCAGACAGAAACAATTCTGGGTCAGAGTTTTTGACTGTGGAATGGCAACCCCATCCCTCCACTGGATGCCCTGTCTTTCTACTGGAAATGGACTCTACAAATTCCCTCTACCCACTGTTGGGCATTTCATCTAAGATTCCTCGCTTTAAGTCCTGAGCAACTCTCACCTCCCAGGTTGCTGGTACATTCTAGAGGTCACCCCACCTCCTACCTCCCGAAGTTGCCTGTTTCCACTCTTTCTGGTGGACCTCAGGGCTTTAATCCTGTTCCCCCCAATATCTGATCATGTTCCTCTTTTCCCCTCCCTATCACCTCTCCCACCCAGTTCTCTCCCTTCCTCTGTTAAGGTTCATAACTATAACAGATTTATCACTTTTTTTTTTCCTGCAAAAGTCTTTCTTTTTTTCCCAATTTTTATTAGACATTTTCTTCATTTACATTTCGAATGCTATCCCAAAAGTCCCCTATAACCTCCCCCACTCCCCGCCCTGCTCCCCTACCCACCCACTCCCAGTTCTTGGCCCTGGCGTTCCCCTGTACTGGGGCATATAAAGTTTTCATGACCAAGTGGCTTCTCTTTCCAATGATGGCTCACTAGGCCATCTTCTGCTACATATGCAGCTAGACACACGAGCTCTGGGGGTACTGGTTAGTTCATATTGTTCTTCTTCCTATAGGGTAGGAGAACCCTTCAGCTCCTTGGGTAATTTCTCTAGCTCCTCCAATGGGAAACCTGTGTTCCATCTAATAGCTGACTGTGAGCATCCACTTCTGTGTTTGCCAGGCACTGGCATAGCCTCACACGAGACAGCTATATCAGGGCCCTTTCAGCAATATCTAGCTGGCGTATGCAATAGTGTCTGTGTTTGTTGGCTGATTATGGGATGGATCCCTGGCTGCAGCAGTTCACTGGTTGGACAATGCTTTTGTCTCAGCTCCACACGTGATCTCTGTGACTCCTTCAATGTGTGCTTTGTTCCTAATTCTAAGAAGGGGCGAAGCGTCCACACTTTGGTCTTCATTCTTCTTGAGTTTCATGTCTTTTGCAAATTGTATCTTGGGTAACCTAAGTTTCTGGGATAATATCTAGAAACTTGCATCAATCATCTCTTTATGACTTAACCAGCTAAAGCTTGGAAAAAGACATCCAAATTGCCCAGTTTCCTGGCTTATTGCTGTTAATTCAATATATTGACTATTGAAATGAGAATTTAATAAGTATTACATACTGCTAGGACATCAATATGAAAACCAAATACCTTTCACTTGAAATGAATATACACAATCCTTTTCAAGTTGAAGTTTTTGTTGTAGTAAAAGAACAAAAGAAGGATATGTGTACAATAAAGATGTTACTTATACCTAAGTTTACACACAATAATAAAAACTAGAAACTGTTTTTACATACTAGTGCATAAATCTGCAATATTTTAGTTAAAAATTGCATAAAAATTTTATATACTCCATTGTTTATATCAAAATATAATCAAAAGCTGGGGAGATAGTACAAGCAACTAAGTTTCTTCTATGTAATTTCTTATGCCACTTACCACTTAAAATGAGGCCTGGTGGAACATGTCTACAATCCTAAAGAGCAACTGGCAGATCCTCTGAGCTCCATAATCAATGAGAGACTCAGGCTCAAAACATATGGTACAAAATGATAATAGAGGCAGCTAAAGATGACCTGTGCCATGAAAAGATACACATAAACATGTACCCATATAAGCACACATAATCACCACACACATACACACACACACACACACACACACACACACACACACCTACACACTCACACACTTTCAAAACTATAAGCATACACAAACAATCACACACACACACACACACACACACACACACTACCAAAATCTAGTTTGTATAGATGCAAAAATAATGGAAACTTTGTTAAGAGTAAGATAACTTTTTTCATTTGGATATTAATTAATTCACTTATTTAATTATGCCATACTGCTGGGACTCTACACAGGGCCATATGTATATCTGCAGTGTCCCATCACTGAGCTCATCCTAAATCCTAAATTAAAATTAGATCTTTATACATGATTCTTCAATCAAAATATATTTTGTAGTTCCAAAAGTTATTTACCTGAAAATTGCATGAGATAAGGACTCATCAAAGCTTAATTCTGCATTTCTGACTCATGTTCCATAAAGTTTATTATACTTAGGTCTATTCCTTTGTGCTTAATTATCTATGATCTTTCATTTGTGCATCTTATGAGCAGTAGTTCATCTTTGTTACCATAAGCAATATGGTGGATATATCCTAAGGAAAGTATAATATGGAGTTGCCTTCATAAAAGCCAATTAAATATCACATGAAATAAATATTAGCTCATCTAACTTCTCATTGGCACAAGGATTAGACTGAAAAATCTCATCTTATATGTGCCTGGGCATACATATTTTAGCTCATGCTGTAGGGAAGAAGCATGACTGTTAATCTGGAACCTCATTTTACTAATGTGTATATTTAACTGGAAGAGGAAATGTTATAAATGGAAAAAATGTGTTATGCACATAATATATAACATAGTATTTAGAGTAAGTATGCTGATTTTACTTTTTAAATTCAAATTGATTATAAAATCAATAATGGATGTTTGGAAAAGGAAAAATAGTTTGAACTGTCATAATGTCAATGTTTCTTCTATTTGAAAAAAAACAGTATGGAATGTATACAAACTATTTTAAATATTTTTTAAAAAGCATACAGAAACAAAAGTCATGTAGTAATGATTCTTTTATTGCATCCATTATTTACCTCTATGAGAGAATTGGCACAAATTTAATTAGAATGCTGAGATTTCAGTTTCATAAGGGAAATTAAAGTTTTACTAATCATCTTATATGTTGAAATGCTGATTTATTTGTCAAACCTATGTTATGAATTAAAATTATATTTTTTTGCAATTATAAAAGCACATAGGTTTTACTTATTTCAAATTTTACAAGTTAATACATATATACAAAGAAATATGACCATATCTACATCTCACTGACTTCATCCTTCTTGTCCCATATTCCTACAACATATCACCTCCTTGTTTCATATTCTTATTATAATTATATATTTCTGAAATTAAAATGTGATTGTATCATTTTCAGAAGATAAAATATTGAATGAGTTTATTTATACAAAACTTCACTAATAAATTATGTTTTATAACTCTTGGTGAACATGTGGAACTGTGACAGGCAATAAAAGTTTAGCTAAATAAATACTCCTAATGGATATACATGTTTACTCACTGATGTAAACTTCTTATTGATTTATGATTTGATTTTATGTGTGAACCCATGATGAACTTTTTACCACGTGAAAAGTTGTATTGTTAAAAGATGTACAAGTGGGAAAGAGAGGAGGGCAAAGGCTTTTCCCTTATTCCTCCTTTTTTCTTTTCTTTTCTTTTCTTTTCTTTTCTTTTCTTTTCTTTTCTTTTCTCTTCTCTTCTCATTTCTTTTCTTTTCTCTCTTTCTCTCTTTCTCTTTCTCTCTCTCTCTTTTGCTCTTTCTCTCTCTCTTTCTCTCTTTTTTCCTTCCTTCCTTCCTTCCTTCCTTCCTTCCTTCCTTCCTTCCTTCCTCTCTCTCTTTTTCTTTCTTTTTTTTTTTTCTTTTTACATTTCTATTGGATATTTTAATTATTTCCTTTACAAATGTGATCCCCTTTCCTGATTTCTCCCTGAGAAAACCCCTGTCCCATCCCCCCTCCTATTGCTTCTATGAAGGTATGCCCCCAGCCATACATCCACTCCCACTGCCCTTGAAAAAGTCCATTAAAATCTTTGTAAATTAACCCTGATGTGTGTTTCTTTCTGTGCTGTTCAATGAAAAGAAAAACAACACAATTTGCTAAGAACACTCATATAGTCAAAGACACATGTAGAGACAAATAAGACATCTTTCAGGTTGGTACAGACTCAGACTTAAATAAGATGATGAAGAGATTCAATTTCAAAGAATGAATACCAATAATGCTCAAAATTTTCCACCAAATACAAATGGAGGAAACATTGCTGACTTTATTTTATGAGACCAGAGTCATTCTGATATACAAACCACACCAGGGCTCAACAAAGAAAGGTAATTGCAGAGTAATTTTCTTCTCAAACATTGATGCAAAAAAAATTCAATAAAATACTTGAAAACTGAATCTAAGAACACATCAAAAAGATGATCCACTATTATCAAGTAGACTTCAACCAAGAGAAGCAGAGATTATTCAGAATATGAAAGTCTATGGGTATAATCTATCATATAAACAAGCTGATAAAATATAATTATTTTATTAATGTTAAAAAAGCCTTTCACATAATCCAATACCCCTTCAGAATAAAAGTCATAGAGAAATTAGGAATACAAGGCCCATAACTAAACAAAATAACTGCAGCATACAGGAAGTTGATAACCAACATCAAATTAAATGGAGATAAACTTAAAGCAATTCCACTAAAATTAGGGCCAAGACAAGACTGCCCATTCTTCAATATATATTCAATGTAGTACTTGAAGATGTAGCTAGAGCAATAAGACAACTAAAGGATATCAAGAAGACACAAGTTGGTGTGGAAGAAGTCAAAGTATCACTGTTCACAGATGATATGACTGTAATAAATACATAAGTGACCCCAAAACTTCTTCCAGAGAACTTTTACTATCCCTGATTAACACCTCCAGAGATGAGGCTGCATACAAAGTAACAAAATACAAAACAAAACAAAACAAAAACATAAACAAAAACAAAACCCCAAACAACAAAAAACAGAAAACAAAGCAAAACAAAAACAAAAAACATCCAACATAAAACAAGTAGTCCTCTTATATACAATTGATAAATGTGTGAGAGGCATATCAGGAAAATAATATGCTTACACCCTTTACAATAGTGACAAGTAATATAAAACATCTTGGCATAATGCTAATTAAGCACATGAGAGACTGTCTTAGTCAGGGTTTCTATTCCTGAACAAATCATGACCAAGAAGC
>LR750030.1:590287-605694 GCA_902729485.2 Mus minutoides | reverse complement strand
CTTGCTCAACCTGCTCTCTTATAGAACCCAAGACTGCCAGCCCAGAGATGGTCCCACCCACAAGGGGCCTTTCCCCCTTGATCACTAATTGAGAAAATGCCTCACAGCTAGATCTCATGGAGGCATTTCCTCAACTGAAGCTCCTTTCTCTGTGATAACCCAGCTGTGTCAAGTTGACACCAAAACTAGCCAGTACAGAGACCATTATGACAAGAAATCCAAATTTCTTTTCTTTTTTTTTATTACATATTTACTTTATTTACATTTCAAATGCTGTCCTTTTCCCTGGTTTCTCCTCCTAAAACCCCCTATCTTCTCTCACCTTGCCCTCCTCACCAACGCACCTACACCCTCTTCCTGGCCTTGGAATTCCCCTACACTGGGGCATAAAGCCTTCACAGAACCAAGGGCTTTTCTTCCTATTGATGATCTACTAGGCCATCCTCTGCTACATATACCGCTAGAGCCATGAGTCCCACCATGTATATTCTTTGGTTGGTGATTTAGACCCTGGGAGTTCTCAGGGTACTGGTTAGTTCATATTGTTACTTCTATGGGACTGCAAAACCCCTTCAAATCCTTGGGTACTTTCTCCAGTTCCTTCACTGGGGACCCTGTGCTCTGTCTAATGGATGACTATGAGCATCCATTTCTGTATTTGTCAGGCACTGGTGAAGCCTATCTGGATATAGCTATAACAGGCAGAAGCACTACTGTTAGTAAGCACTTGCTGGCATTCACAAAACTGTCTGGGTTTGGTGTTTGTATATGGGATGGATTCCCAGGTGGGGCAGTCTCTGGATGGTCATTCCTTCAGTCTCTCCTCCACACTTTGTCTTTGTAACTCCTTCCATGGGTATTTTGTTCCCCTTCTAAGAAGGATCTAAGCACACACTTTGGTCTTCCTTCTTGAGTTTCACATGGTTTGTGAATTGTATCTTGGGTATTCTGAGCTTCTGGACTAATATCTACTTACCAGTGAGTGCATGCCATGTGTATTCTTTTGTTATTGGGTTACCTCACTTAGGATGATATTTTCTGGTTCCATCCATTTGCCTAAGAATTACATAAATTAATTGGTTTTAATAGCTGAGTAGTATTCCATTATGTAAATGTACCACATTTTCTGTACAACAGAGGAATGCACCATTCTTCTGTTGAGGGACATCTCAGTTTTTTCCAGATCCTGGCTATTATAAGTAAGGCTGAAATTAACATGATGGAGCATGTGTCCTTATTACATGTTGGAGCATCTTCTGGGATTATGCTCAGGAGTGGTATTTGTGGGTCCTCAGGTAGTACTATGTCTAGTGTTCTGAGGAACCCCAAAACTAATTTACAGAATGTTTGTACCAGCTTGCAATGCCACCAAAAATAGAGAAATGTTCCTCTTTCTCACTAACTTCACCAGTATCTACTGTCACCTAAGTATTTTATCTTAGCCATTTTGACTTGTGTGAGGTAAAATATCAGGGTTGTTTTGTTTTGCATTTCCTTGATGACTAATGATGTTGAATATTTTTTTTAGGTGCTGCTCAGCCATTTGTTATTCCTTAGTTGAGAATTTTTTATTTAGTTCTGTACCTCACTTTTAATAGGGTTATTTGGTTCTTTGGAGTCTAACTGCTTAAGTTCTTTGTACATATTGTATATAAGCCCTGAATCAGATATAGGATTGGTAAAGATCTTTTGCCAATCTGTTGGTTGCTTTATTGTCTTATTTACAATGTCCTTTGCCTTACAGAAGCTTAACAATTTTTATGGGGTCCAATTTGTTGAATCTTATTTTTAGAGCATAGGCTATTGGTGTTCTGTTCAGGAAATTTTCTCCTGTGCCCATGCACTAGAGGCTCTTCCCAACTTTCTCTTCTATTAGTTTCAGTATCTGGTTTTATGTGGAGTCCTTGATCCACTTGGACTTGAGCTTTGTACATGGAGATAGGAATGGATTGATTTGCATTATTCTATATGCTAACTGCCAGTTAAGCCAACACCATTTGTTGAAAATGCTGTCTTTTTTTCCACTGAATGGATTTAGCTCCTTTATCAAAGATCAAGTGACCATAGGTGTGTGGGTTCATTTTTGGGTCCTCAATTCTATTCTAGTGACCTATCTATAACTCTATCAATACCATGCATTTTTTTTTTATCACAGTTGCTCTGTAGTACAGCTCTAGGTCAGAGATGGTGATTCCAAGATAATTTCTTTTATTCTTGAGAATAGTTTTTTCTCTCCTAGGTTTTTTGTTATTCGAGATTTATTTGCATATTACCTTTTCTAACTCTGTGAAGAATCTTGTTGGAATTTTGATGAGGATTACATTGAATCTGTGATAGCTTTCAGGAAGATGGTCGATTTTACTATAATAATTCTTCTGATCCATGAGCATGGGAGATCTTTTCATCTTCTGAGATGTTCGATTTCTTTCTTTGGAGACTTGAAGTTCTTATCATACAGATCTTTCACTTGCTTAGTTAGCATCAAACCAAGGTATGTTATGTTATTTGTGACTATTGCGAAGGGTGTTGTTTTCCTAATTTCTTTCTAAGCTTGTTTACCCTTTGTGGAGAGGACTGCTACTGATTTGTTTGAGTTAATTTTATATCCAACTACTTTTTTGAAGTTGTTTATCAGGTTTCGGAATTCCCTGATGGAATTTTTAGGGTCACTTATATATACTATTATATCATTTGCATATAGTAATATTTTGACTTCTTTCTTTCCAATTTGTATCCCTTTGACCTCCTTTTGTTGTCTTATTGCTCTTCCTAAAACTTCAAGAAATATATTGAGTAAGTAGGGAGAAAGTGGGCAGCATTGTCTAGTCTCTGATTTTAGTGGGATTCCTTCAAGTTTCTCTCCATTTAGTTTGATGTTGGCTATTGGTTTACTGTATATTGCTTTTGCTATGTTTAGGTATGAGCCTTGAATTCCTGATCTTTCCAAGACTGTTATTATGAAGGGGTGTTTGATTTTGTCAAATGCTTTCTCATCATCAATGAGATGATCATATGGTTTTTTTTTTTTTTTGAGTTTGTTTATATAGTGGATTACATTAATGGATTTCCTTATATTGAACCATCCCTGAATCCCTGGGATAAAGCCTACATGATCATGATGGATGATCACTTTGACATGTTCTTGGATTCAGTTTGTGATAATTTTATTGATTATTTTTGCATTTATATTCATAAGGGAAATTGGTCTCTAGTTCTTTTTCTTTTTTGGGTCTTTGTATGGTTTAGGTATCATAGTAATTGTGCCTTCATAAAACAAATTGGATAGAGTACCCTCTATTTCTATTTTATGGAAAAGTTCAAGGAGTATCATGTCTTCTTTGAAGGTCTGATAGAACTCTGCACTAAAGCCATCTGGTCCTGGGCTTTTGCTGTTGTTGTCGTTGTTGTTGGGAGACTATTAATGCCTATTTATATTGCTTTGGGGGATATGGGACTGTTTAGATCATTAATCTGACACTTATTCAACTTTGGTACCTGGTATCTGTCTAGAAAATTGTCCATTTCATCCAGATTTTCTAGTTTTATTGAGTATAGGCTTTTGTAGTACAATCAGATGATTTTGTTTTGAATTCCTCGGTTTCTTTTGTTATATCTCCCTTTTCATTTCTGATTTTGTTAATTAGCATACTGTCTCTGTGCACTCTAGTTAGTCTGGCTAAGGATTTATCAATTTTTTTATTTTCTCAAAGAACCAGTTCCTGGTTTGGTTGATACTTTGTATAGTTCTTTTTGTTTCTGCTTGGTTGATTTCAGCCCCGAGTTTGATTATTTCCTGCCATCTTGCGTCAATTTGATTTCTTTTGTTCTAGTACATTCAGATGTCCTGTCAAGCTGCTAGTGTATGCTCTCTCGGAGCGCTTTCCTCTTAGGACTGCTTTCATGGAGTCCTGTAAGTTGGGGTATGTCAGGGTTTTATTTTCATTACTCTGACAAGTTTTTTTTTTTTTTTGTTTCCTTCATTAGTTCTCCCTTGACCAAGTTATTATTAAGTAGAGTATTATTCAGCTTCCATGTGTATGTGAACTTTCTATTGAGCATGTTGTTATTGAAGACTAGCCTTAGACTGTGGTGATCTGATAGGATGCATGGGATTATGTCTATCTTCTTGTATGTGTTGAGGCATGTTTTGTGACTGATTATAAGGTCAGTTTTGGAGAAGGTACCATGAGGTGCTAATAAAAAGGTATATTCTTTTGTTTTATGATTAAATGTTCTATAGATATCTACTAAATCTATTTCTTTCATAACTTCTTTGTTTATTTTCTGTTTTCATTATCTGTTCATTGCTGAGAGTGGGGTGTTGAAGTCTCCCACTATTATTGTGTGAGGTGCAATGTGTGCTTTGTACTTTAGTAAAGTTTCTTTTATGAATATGGGTGCTCTTGAATTAAGAAAATAGATATTCAGAATAGAGAGTTCTTTTTAGTAGATTTTTCATTTGAAGAGTATGAAATGTCCTTCTTTATCTTTTTTGATAACTTTAGGTTGGAAGTATATTTTATTAAATATAAGAATGGCTACTCCAGCTAGTTTCTTGAGACGGTTTGCTTGGAGAATTGTTTTCTAGCCATTCTGAGGTAATGTCCGTCTCTGTAACTGAGGTGGGTTTCTTGTATGCAGCAAAATTGTGGGTCCTGTTTATGTTCAGACTGTTAGTCTATGTCTTTTTATTAAAGTATTGAATCCATTGACATTAAGAGATATTAAGGAAAAAATATTTTTGCTTCCTGTTACTTTTGTTGTTAGAGGTAGAATTATGTTTTTTTGTGATTATGTTCTTTTTTATTTATTAAAAGAAAATTATTTTCTTGTTTTTTCTAGGGTGTAGTTTCCCTCCTTGTGTTGGCGTTTTCCATTTATTAGCCTTTGAAGGGCTAGATTTGTGGAGCGATATTATGTAAATTTTTTTGGTCATGGAATATCTTTGATTCTTCATCTATGGTTATTGAGAGTTTTGCTGGGTGTAGTAGCCTGGGCTGGCATTTGTGTTCTCTTAGGGTCTGTATGATGTCTGCTCAGGATCTTCAGGCTTTCATAGTTTCTGCCAAGAAGTCTGGTGTAATTCTCATATGTCTCCCTTTATATGTTACTTAACCTTTTCCCTTTGTAGAATTTTTAATATTCTTTCTTTGTTTTGTTCATTTGGTGTTTTGATTATTATGTGACAGGAGGAATTTCTTTTCTAATCCAATCTATTTGGAGTTCTGTATGCTTCTTGTATGCTCATTGGCATCTCTTACTTTAGGTTGGGGAAGTTTTCGATAATTTCATTGAAGATATTTATGGGCCCTTTAACTTGGAAATCTTCACTCTCTTCTATACCTATTATCCTTAGGTTTGGTCTTCTCATTGTGTCCAGGATTTCCTGGATGTTTTGAGTTAGGATTTTTTTTTTTTTTTTTTTTTTTTTTTTTTTTTTTTTTTTTTTTTTTTTTTTTTTTTTTTTTTTTTTTTTTTTTTTTTTTTTTTTTTTTTTTTTTTTTTTTTTTTTGCATTTTGCATTTTCTATTATTGTTGGGTCAATGTTTTCTATATTATCTTCCGTGTCTGAGATTCTCTTTTCCTTTTATTTGTATTCTGCTGGTGATGCCTGCATCTATGGCTCCTGATCTCTTTCCTAGGTTTTCTATCTCAAGAGTTGTCTCCCTTTGTGATTTCTTTATTGTTTCTATTTTCATTCTTAGATCCTGGATTGTTTTGTTCAATTTCTTCACCTATTTAATGTGTTTTCCTTTAATTTTAAAGGGATTTTTCTATTTCCTCTTTAAGTTCTTCTACCTGTTTACCTGTTTTCTCCTGTACTTTAAGAGAGTTATTTATGTCCCTCTTAATATCCTCTATCCACATCACGAGATATGATTTTAAGTCAACATCTTGTTTCTCCAGTATCTTGGGGAATCCAGGGCTTACTGTGTTGGGAGAATTGGGTTTTGATGGTGCCAAGTAATCTTGGTTTCTGTTGGTAAAATTCTTGCATTTTCCTTTTCCCAACTGGTTTTCTCTGCTGTTAGATGTTTTTGCTGTCTCTGTCTGGAGCTTTTTCTTCCTGTGTGTCTGTAGACCTGTGTCAGCACTCTTGGGAGACCAGCTTTCTCCTGTGGAACTTGTGTACAGAGGGCTCTGGAAAGGCCCAAGCTCTGGGTAAAAATGGAGGACAAGAAGGTTCCTTTCCCAGCTGCTTCACTGATCTTGTACCCCATGTGCTCCTGGTTTGCCCCAATCCACACAGTAATTGGAGAGAATGTGGCTGTCGCACCTCTGAGTCCAGGAATGAAAAATCTCCTGGGAGAACAGCTCTCTCCTGATGGGACCCATGCACAGCAGGCTGTGGAACAGCCTCAGCTTGTGGGTGAACATGCCAGACCAGAAATCCAAGTTTCAGGAGGAAGAACTTGAAGAAGATTCTAGAATATCAAAAGATCTCCTATGCTCAACAAAAGAAGAATTAACTTAGCAAATATGGCTATTACAAAATGTGATCTACAGATTTAATGAAATTCCTATCAATATTCTAACACAGTTCTTAACAGACCTTCAAAGAACAATAGTCAATGTCATATGGAAAAACATAATAAACACAAGATAGCTAAAATAATCCTGGACAATAAAAAAAAAAAAAACTTCTAGATGTTACACCATTTCAAGTTTTATTGCAGAGCTATAGTAATAGAATCCATTTGGTATTTGAATAAAGAGAAGACAGTTTGATGAACGGAATCAAATTGAAAAGCCAGATATAAATGTACTTAACTACAGACACCTGATTTTTTATTTAAAAAGCTAAAGTTATACAAAAAGAAAGATCTTTAGAAAATGATTTAATTAATTGCTGGCATGTAGAATAAAGTAAATAAGTTCAAATCTATCATCTTGCATACAATTCAAGTGCAAGTGTATCAGACTTTGATATTCAACCATATAATATACACTGAACTTCATAAAAGTGAAAGTAGGGAAGGAGCTTGATTGCATTACCACAGGAGAAAACTTCCTAAACAGAACAGCAACATTGCGGGTTCTAAAATAAACAATTAATAAATTGAAAGGCTTTTGTAAGTTAAAGGGCATTATCAATAATACAAAATGGTAGTCTACAGAATGTGAAAATATTTTTCACCCATTTCCTATCTGATAGGGGCTGATATCCAAAATATATTTAAAAAACTCAAGGAGCTGGACATCAATAAATCAAACAATCAAACTGTAAACAGGATACAGATCTAAAAGAAAATTCTCAGCAGAGGAATCACACATAACCAAGAAGCACTTAAGGAATGTTCAATATTCTAAGCCATTAGGGAAAAGCAAATCAAAATTACTCTGAGATTTAAGTTAAACCTGTCACAACAACTAAGGTCTAATGCGCAAGTGACAGCTCACATTTACAAGAATGTGGATCAAGGGGAGCACTCTTCGTTTTTAGTGGGAGTGAAAACTTATATAGCCACTTTGGAAATCAATATGGCAGTTTCTCTAAAATTGAGAATAGTTCTGCATCAAGACCAAGTTATACCACTCCTGGGCATATACCGAAAGGATGCTCAATCATTTCACAAGGATATATCCTCAGATATGCTGCTTTATTCATAATAGCCAGAAATTAGAAACAACCTCAATTGAAGAATGGATAAAGTGTGGTATGTTTACTCAATGGAGTATTACTTAGATGTTTTAACAAACAACAACAATTACAGCATGCAATTTTAAGGCATTTGGCTGGAACTAGAAAAATGCATCCTGAGTGAGGTAATGCAGATTCAGAAATACAAACATTGTATACACTCACTTCTAAGTCAATTTTAGAGTAAACCACACTTTAATCTACAGACCCACAGAAGATAAGTGACAAAACATGTTCAAGGAGAAATATAATGAGTCTTCCTGGGAAAGAGAAATAGAGTAGTTATCATGGGAGTATGGACTCTGGGGTATGTGGGATTGGGAATAGGAGGGATCAGATGGAGGTGGAATGTCCTGGAAGAGACAAATAGAATTGGGGAACATCTAGACAATGAGCTAGAAATATATTGTAATGGAAACTTCCAGGAATCTGAGAGTGTCCCTACATAAGGCTCCTATCAATGGAGGGTACAGAGCCTAAGCTAGCCATTTCTTGAACCATGCAAAACTTCCAGTGGAGGGGTTAGTATACCAGCCACAAAACTTTAGACCTACAATTTGTCCTGTCTACAAGATGTGCTCAGATAAAGGTGATACAGAATTTATATGTGAATAGCCTAGCAATGTCTGGTCCAGCTTGAGACCCATGCCATGAAAGGGAGTTCACTTTTGACACTGAATAGAATGCCTGGAATGTGAGGATGGGAGCTCAAAACATGACAGAACAAAACAAGAGTGGCAATGTTGAAAAGGTCGGGGAAATGATCCCGAATGATAATCTGCTATGCTGGAGACATATTTGTCATCAGAGAGGCAAACAGTAGGTGGAGCTCAGGGATAACTCAGTGAATATGTAGAAAAAGGATTGTAGGAGGTAGAGGGGTCAAGAATACAATAACACAATCCACAGTATCAACTAACCTGGGCTCAAAGTGGTTTCAAAGGGACTGAACTAAAAATCAGGGATCCTGCATGGGTCTGAGCTAGGCCCTCTGCATATATGTTATGGCTGTATAGTTTGATCTAATGGAGGAACTCTTAACAGTGGTAGCAGTGGCTGTCTCTGACATGTTTGTCTGCCTTTGGGATCATTTTACTCATTCTGGGTCTTCATGTCCAACTGCCACACCCACTCCAATGAAGACTATGTGGCAGGTCCAAAAGCTTGGACGCAGTCCCGAGGCAAAAATGTTCCACAGAAACTTAGCCTCCTGGAACCTTGGCATTCCCATAGCATGAATGCCCCAAATTTGTCCCTGCAATATTGTGGAGGGTTTTGCATGTATTCTTGCAATATTTTACTGGATAGGAGCTAGAAATCGCAGGTCAAGCTTAGCAAAGTATACTTAGAATTCACATTACAGACATGAATGGCAGCCTACATTACATAATAGTAGAAAGAAGGTGGGTTGTCATTGTTTTGGGAGGAACTGAAGTATTATTCATGAGAGGGTTAGTAGTACAGAACTCCCCTGGTACATGTTTTTCACTAGGCCCAGGGGAATAGCATAATTAGGTATTTACTAAAGGACCCCTGGTGTTGGGTTTAACAATAGACTAGCATTGCATCATACCTTTTACCTGGCTTCTGTGAATAGCTGGCTTTAGATAGGGCTGATCTCATCTCAATTGAAAACATTGCCTGGTTCCTGCTAGTTTTTTGTATGCATTTTTTTGTTTTGTGTCAGATAACTTCAATGTACCTTGGCTGATGTGTCACCTAAATTCTTTGTTTTCTTCTGTAATATATAAGTCTGATGTTCACTTTGAGAAATTACATTTAGGTCAACATTCCCTTGTGTTCGCGTCTGTTTGTCACTTTTTGCCAACTTCCTGCCTACCTGTACCGGGACCCTGATTCTTCCATGGGTTGAAGGGCCAACTGAGGCCAGTCTGTGGCCTCCAACCTTAGTGAGATGGGTGGTATCTACTTTTACTGTAACAGATATATCATGAGTGATTGATATGCATGGGAAGCCTGCCCTTTTCTGAAGGAAACAGAGATGGAGTGGATGGGTGGAGAGAGACTAGGAAGGGAGGAGGGTGGGAAAACTGTTTGAAAAAAATGAAAGGAAAGAAGCTGGGTGTGGTGGCGCACGCCTTTAATCCCAGCACTCGGGAGACAGAGGCAGGCGGATTTCTGAGTCCGAGGCCAGCCTGGTCTACAAAGTGAGTTCCAGGACAGCCAGGGCTACACAGAGAAAGCCTGTCTCGAAAAAATCGGAAAAAAAAAAGGAAAAAAAAAAGAAGAAAGGAGGGAAGGAAGGAAGGAAGGAAGGAGGGAGGGAGGGAGGGAGGGAGGGAGGGAAGGAAAGAGGGAGGAAGGGATTCAGAAGAATGGTTCTAAGACCTGTATCATCTGTCCACTTCTTTATTAGAGATATTTCTATATGTATTCTAGTAAATAGTTTCTATTGAATATAGCCTTCTGTGTATTTAGTGGAAAGGTAGATGGGATGGGTAGGTGAATATTACCCATAATTTCCACATTTGTGTAGACTAGGTTACAGGAAGCAATGGCCCCACAGATCTTTTTATATTTTTTCATCAAAACATACCTTTACATGTTTACTCTTCTTTTAAACTTGACTTGACTGTTTTGCCTAAAAGTCTGTTCTCTAAATACTTGCATGAGTAATTTTTTTCATCTCAGTCTACATATCATTTTCATCTGAATGAGATTTTATTATTCTTAAACATAGTGTTATCCTGATTATGGGACAGCAGATAATTACAAATGTTACATGAACTAAAAATGTACTTGTAGGTGCCCGTGTCAGGAAAGAAGTTTATACAAAGCCAATTTGTCATTTTCTGTCTAGGTAATACTACTGTAACTAGAGTTGGAGTCCAGTCCTTAAAATGTTACATCAGTAACAGTATAAACATATCAAACTGTAAAAATTATAAAGTGATTCTCATTAATGACTGATAACAGAAATTATGTGTCCACATCTACTTATGTGATCCTTCTTTGCATTCCTAAATGACTATAATGGATGGTAATTATTGTAAATGGAACTGTCTATTCCTTAAAGCAGACAGATATTTCATCTATTGTTTGTACTCACATTCATTACTATAGTATAAGCTCCCCATATTCATTAAATAAATAGTTAAGATATTGTTAAATGAATTTGAAAGCAAATTGAGTTCTATTCAGTTGTCACATTATATATCTATGTAGATTATATTAATAGAGAAGAATGACCTTGCAGTTTTCTTTAATCATTATAAATTCACCAATTTTCTTAATTGCTACAACATGATGAATATTGGGATAGTATAATGTGAAAACACCCACACATGTCTTTTTGAATCTGAAAAAAATATAGTATGCTTCTTGAATAGAAAATGTAAGATTTCAAAAATGTCAAATACTAACACCTACTTGTGAGGAAACTGAAATGTTTTCTTCACTACATTTGTAATTGAATAAAAGATGAAGCTTCGGCATTGGAAGTAGTACTTCTGTTTGTTTGATTTGGGGAGTTTTAAAGACATGGAAAATTAGTGTAGCCCTAGCTGTCATGTAACATTCTCTGCAGACTAGGCTGGTCTTGAACTCAGAGATCTGCCTCCTACTGTCTCCCAGTTGCTGGGATTAAAGGTTTTCACCACCATCCTCTAGCCTGTATTTCTATGTTTTATCAAAAGAGAATTTTGTTTTGTTATCTTGAGACACAATCTCACTAAGCAGTTCAGGTTGCCTTGAACTCACTACACTGCACTTCTTAAGTTACTGTACAGCCGGGCTCAGTGTGAGCTAACATACTTCCTTTCTCCACAGTGTAAGTTATAAGACTACAGGTAAGTTCCACTAAGCCTGTTTTCCAAGTTGGATATATTAGTTTTCATCTAATATTGGATATTTTTGTTTACTGCATCTTACTCCTGTCATGTTATTTTAATATCCTAATATTTTACCTGTCTGGAACTAATATGCTCAACCTGCTCTTCTCTATATAGTATTTGTCTTGTATGAATAAAATCTTACGAGTTCAAAAATCCCCTTAGGTAACATGTCTTCAAACTTGCTTATTAAAATTACATACTTCAATACATAGATTTTCAACACTATTCTTACCAATATGAAAATGTGTTTTCCTATGGAGGCTGCTGTCATCAACTGTCGTATATACATTATATAAAGAAATTAAAGCAAGTTAAGTTTATCCATACCATATATGTACCAAGTGGTTATATATCGTAACATTTTAATACTCACTTTGATCTACTTTATATTTTTGAGCGTAAGATATAATCATAAATTATGTATTAAATATATTTGTTCATTTTTAAACAGATCTTTGTACATAGTACCATGACAAATCCTGGAGGAAAAGATCTACAACATAAACAAAATTCCTATGCTCAGCTTTGGTGGCTATATATATATCATATTATTACTGACTTAAGATTAAATCCAATTGCTAGAGCCATAATCATTAAAATAAATTGAATAGTTTATATATTAATGCATGCACATATATACACATTCATTTTATACACCATTATATAATAGTATATAAATATATCATAAAGAACTTAGCTAATCTATATTAGATATCAAACTAATATATAGAAGAATACATTTGAAAATTTTGACTATTTATTTTAAAAGATCTCTAGTAATTGAAGCCATAGTGGAATTTCCTCTTTTATAGGCAAGGTTTTGCAATTATTATGGTGGGTCCATTATATATTCTTCTTTCAGATGCTCTGAATTGGATCACCCCCTGATATCTACTAGACTATGCTCTGATACCACAATCCACAGACACTCTTCTGTCTTATATGAAATGGAACCATATTTGTATAATCTACACACAGCTACATACTTATTTTGCATACTTTGTTATATGCTTATTATACCAAATTCAATGGAAATGCTATGTAACAAAGTTTTTGCACTTAATTGTGCAGGCAATAACAAGAAAGCAACAACTTATGCTCAGCACAGTGACTAGTTTCTTAAAGCATTTTTATCTGTGTTTGATTGAATCTGTAGAAGCAGAGCCAATGGGTATGGGAGGTCAGCTGTATTTATTTAACCAATATCTATGGCACAGTGAGCCTATACATAATAACTTGCTCCTGACAGTAAAATCCATTTTCTATGTATACAGAGGATAATGTAAAAAATAAGTAGTAAACCCACTATGAAAGAGGCAGCGTCCATTACACATCTGTTTAACAGGCAAGGGCAATACAACATGCACTTCTTTTGTGTGGTTGCTGGGTGAGAGGCAAGATATTCTTCAGGGTTTAAATAGAAATAGCAGCTATAACATCAAAAGACCATTTCTGAAATGTCATTTTCCTGGGATCTAACTGTCTTGCTTCAAACATTGTTTCAGTGGATTGAACCTAACTTCATACCAATTTGGAGATACCACTTTTTCCTCATTCCTTTACAGTTGACATGATTACCACTTTAGCTATTTACACACAGAAGTTAAGAAGTTTTTGCTTTCATTGAATAAAGTTCTTAATGCTTTCATGTTCCACTGTAAAAAGTGCACGTATTTATAAAACACATCCCTGTGCCATGTGTCTCTTCTAGTTTCTCTACTGTCTATAATCAAATCTAGGTAAATCGTGAACAAAAAGAAAATCAATGATATTTTTACATCATAATTTCTTCTCAAAACATTTGGTACAATATACTTTGGAGCAATTTGCCTGTCTTTTTATTCTGAAGTGATAATGCATCTTGTCATTTGTAAGTTAGAATATGAAATCAAAATGGTAATTACCAAACCGTCTCCCATTGATGTGAAGTAATATAAAATGTCTTTTAAAATAAACTTGCTTTCAAGTGTCCTTTATTGTCTTTATCTTATTAAATCTATATCCTTTCATGTATCTCATGGTAAGACTTTATAAGATTGTGAGGAGCTAAAGTTAAAGATTTGGGTGAAAAAAATGACCTATTGATTATAAATCTTAAGAAGATCAAACCAACAAAAACAAGTTAAAGAATTCTTTGACTAACTAAAATTGTTTCAAAAGTAAGGCATTGTTTAAAGGCATAATAGAATACCCCAGGAGCTGAAGGGGTCTGCAACCCTAGAAGAGGATCAACAATATGAATTAACCAGAACTCCCAGAACCTGTGTCTCTAGCTCCATATATAGCAGAAGATGGCCTAGTCAGCCATCATTGGGGGGGAGAGGCCCCTTGGTACTGCAATCTTTATATGCCCCAATACAGGAGAACACCAGGGCCAAGAAGTGGGAGTGGGTGGGCAGGGGAGCAGGGAGGGGGGAGGCGGGAGGGGACTTTCGGAATAGCATTTGAAATGTAAATTAAGAAAATATCTAATAAAAAAATTGGAAAAAAAAGAATATCAGCTAACACTTAATTTGAGGAGAGGAGAGATGGTTCAGTACCTAAAAGTTCTTGGTAATAAGACTAATTACTGAGGTTGACTCCTGGAATTCACATTTGTAGAGTGGCATGTCCACACCTGCATTTACACAAAAACTGCACACACAAACAACAACAATAAACTAATTAAAACTTTAAAAATGAATTTATTTGAAATAACCTCATAAATAAGAGGGCATGAGTAGTTTAAATGCCTTAAGAGTAAAAGAAAAATGATTCATATTTAAACATGAGGTTATATGTGACTTGTGATTCTGTGTAATAGTTCTGCATGAGGGAAACTTCCTATTCCCATCTTTGTGTTCTTGTTGGCAATAAGCTGGTTGTTGGAGAAATTTTCTGTTTCCCTCTTTAGTCAGCCCTCTCTTATTTACCCTAATATGCACCCTGGCAACTTGGCTTTTAATGATTACAGTGGGTACTCTGGTCTCTTTGTTACAATGTGTTTTACCAATGGAAAACTATGTAGTGGATCAATTGAGCAGTAAGGGGCTAAGGTCACTGTCTGTGTGTCTGAGATGTCTCCCTGTAGATTTATGTTTGAACACCTACTTTCTACTCCTCAGGATTTCTCCCTCTGACTGTTACTAGGTCAGTAGTTTAGTGTGCCACCTTTTTGACTTCTGTAATTGTTCTATCTTCTTGCTGCTTGAGCTTTAAAGTGAAACCAATTTCCAGCTATTGCTAGATGTGCACCTCAGTGCACTTACTTGTTGTTTGCCCTGAACCCTATTTATGGCTCTGTAAATAGTTTCTCAGATTAATAATCTGTATGTTGCCTGCTCATGGCCAAGACCCTGAGTGATATAATACTGCTGTTGTCTAAGCAGATTCCATATCATTTATTTATATGGGTAAGAAATATCCATAGCTATAAAGACTTCACAATCAATCCAATGCATTTCATACAGCATTTTTGAACTTGCATTATTTTGCCATTATTGATAAACCAACAAACTTTCCTTAAACTAAAGAACAATAATATAATTACAATGATATTTTAATACAAAATGTCATGAGCCCTAACTAAAAATTCTGTCTATATCATGAGAGCTCCATGAGCTGTCAATCAGACAGAGGATAAGAAGTTACTAGTCATTTATTATAAGTATTAATCATGTTTAGTAGCCTGAAGTAAATCAAAATCTAAAAATAAACATATGAATGAAGACAGTGGTTTGTGAAGAATTGTGTTAAACTCCTGTCTCCTACATTCTCCTGCTGTATCCACACTCCTTACTGTTCTATTCAGTCCCTTCACTGCTCATTTATGGACTTCTCAATTTAGAAAGAGCTGTGAAGACTGAAGGAAAATAGAAAAGCACTAATTCTATGAAGAAATCAGCATTGTGTTCCACTAACCCAGCTGGGAT
>LR750030.1:490518-590187 GCA_902729485.2 Mus minutoides | reverse complement strand
CTTCTTCTTCTTCTTCTTCTTCTTCTTCTTCTTCTTCTTGATATTTTCTTTGTTTACATTTCAGCTACTGCACTGGAGCTGTTTATTAGGTTTAGAAGTTCTCTCGGGGAATTTTTAGGGATATATATATATATATTATCATATCATCTGCAAGTAGTGATATTTGACTTCTTCCTTTCCAATTTGTATCCCATTGATCTCCTTTTGTTGTCTAATTTCTCTGGCTAGAATTTCGAGTACTATATTTAATAGGTAGGGAGAAAGTGGGCAGCCTTGTCTAGTCCCTGATTTTAGTTGGATTGCTGCAAGTTTCTCTCCCTTTAATCTGATGTTGGCTACTGGTTTGCTGTATGTGGCTTTTATTATGTTTAGGCCATGGATTCTTGATCTTTCTAAAACTTTTATCATGAATGGGTATTGGGTCTTGTCAAATCCTTTCTCATTTGTCTTTGAGTTTGTTTATATAGTGGAGTACGTTGATGGATGTCCATAAATTAAGCATCCCTGCATCCCTGGGATGAAGCATACTTGCTCATAATGGATGATCGTTTGATGTCTTCTTGGATTCAGTTAGCTAGAATTTTATTGAGTATTTTTGCATTGATATTCATAAGGGAAATTGGTCTGAAATTCTCTATCATTATTGGGTCTTTGTGTGGTTTAGGTATCATAGTAATTGTGGCTTCATAAAATGAATTGGGTAGAGTACATTCTGTTTCTATTTTATGGAATACTTTGAAGAGAATTGGAATTAGGTCTTCTTTGAAGGTCTGATAGAACTCTGCACCAAATTCATCTGGTCCTGAGCTTTATTTTATTTTATTTTATTTTACTTTACTTTATTTGGTTGGGAGACTATTAATTGTAGCCTCCAGAGTTCAGACCTGGGGCCCCTGAAGGCATGCCACAGGAAGCCACATACATTGTGGTTCTCCAGCCAAGGCTGGTTTTCCATTGTTGTGCTAATCTACACCTGCTTTGTCAAGAGGCTGCTGCCTTTCCCTGTGCCACATCTGGACCCTCCTTCTAGCTGGGATATTACACAGTACTTCTGAGTTTGCTCCACATCCCAGGCACCTGCTCAGAGCTGACTGTTTTGTGACCAATTATATGGTGAATTTTGGAGAAAGTACAATGAGGCGCTGAGAAGAAGCTATACTCTTTTTTACTTTTTATTTTATTTATTTATTTATTTATTTTTGAGACAGGGTTTCTCCGTGTATCCCTGGATGTCCTGGAACTCACTCTCTAGACCAGGCTGGCCTTGAACTCTGAAATCTGCCTGCCTCCGCCTCCTGAGTGCTTTGATTAAAGACAATCACCACCAAGCCCAACAAAACTACATTCTTTTGTTTTAGGGTTAAATGTGTAGATATCTGTTAAATCCATTTGCTTCATAACTTCTGTTAGTTTCACTGTGTCTCTGTTTAGTTTCTTTTTCCAGAATATGTCCAATGATAAGAGTAAGATGTTAAAATGTCCCATTATTATTGTTTGCAGTGCAATGTGTGCTTTGAGCTTTATTAAAGTTTCTTTAATGAATGTGGATGCTCTTGCATTTGGAGCATAAATATTCAGAATGAAGAGCTCATATTGGAAAATTTACCTTTGATGAGTAGGTACATTTGATGAGTAGGAAAATTTACCTTTTCTTTTTTGATAACATTGGGTTGGAAGTCAATTTTATTCAATATTAGAATGGTTACTCCAGCTTGTTTCTTTGGACCATTTGCTTGGAAAATTGTTTTCTAGTCTTTTACTCTGAGGTAGTATCTGTCTTTGTCCCTGAGGTGGATTTCCTGTAAGCAGCAAAATGTTGAGTCCTGTTTGTGTAGCCAGTCTGTTAGTCTATGTCTTTTTATTGGGGAATTGAGTCCATTGATATTAAGAGATATTAAGGAAAAGTAATTGTTACTTCCTGTTATTTTTGTTGTTAGAGTTGGGATTCTCTTCTTTCAGCTATCTTCTTTTAGGTTTGTTGAAAGATGACTTTCTTGCTTTTTCTAGGGTGTAGTTTCTGTCCTTTTGTTGGAGTTTTCCCTTTATTATCCTTTGAAGGGCGGGATTAGTGGAAAGATATTGTGTGAATTGTTTTGTCATAGAATACATTTTTTTGCCGTATATGGTAATTGAGAGTTTTGCTGGGTATAGTAGCCAGGGCTGGCATTTGTATTCTCTTAGGGTCTGCATAACATCTGTCCAGGGTCTTCTGGCTTTCAGTCTCTCGTGAGAAGTCTGGTTTAACTCTGATAGGTCTGCCTTTATGTGTTACTTGACCTTTTTCCCTTACTACTTTTAATATTCTATCCTTATTTAGTACATTTGTTGTTCTGATTATTATTTGTTGGAAGGAATTTCTTTTCTGGTCCAGTCTGTTTGGGTTCTGTAGGTTTCTTGTATGTTCATGGGCATCTCTCTCTTTAGCTTAGGAAAGTTTTCTTCTATAATTTTGTTGAAGATATTTACTGGCACTTTAATTTGAAAGTTTTTATTCTCATCTATACTTATTATCTTTAGGTTAGGTTTGGTTTTCTCATTGTGTCCTGGATTTCCTGCATGTTTTGAGTTGGAATCTTTTTGCATTTTGCATTTTCTTTGATTTTTGTGTCTATTTTTTCTATGGAATCTTTGCACCTGAGATTCTCTCTTACATTTCTTGTATTCTTTTTCTGGTGCTCGCATCTATGGTTCCTATTGTCTTTCCTTGGGTTTCCATCTCTAGAGTTTTCTCCCATTTTGATTTCCTTATTGTTTATACTTCCATTTTTAGATCTTGGAAGTTATTTTTCAATTCTTTCACTTGTTCAGTAGTGTTTTTCTCTAACTCTTTAAAGAATTTTTGTGTTTCCTCTTTAAGAGCTTCTAGCTGTTTACCTATATTTTCCTGTATTTCTTTAAGGGAGTTACTTATTTCCTTCTTAAAGTCCTCCATCATCATCATGAGCAGTGATTTTAGATCCATATCTTGCTTTTCTGGTGTGATGGTGGATCCAGTACTTGCTATGGTGGGAGAGTTTGGTTCTGATGATGGCATGTACCTTGTTTTCTATTGCTTCTGCTCTTACTCTTGCCTCTAGCTATCTCAAATGCTTGCTGCCCTCAATATATCAGATTGGAGCCTGCCCTTCCTATAATCCTGGTTAATTCAGGACTCCTCAGAGTACAGCTTTCTCTGTGATCCTGTGATTCTGGGCTCCTGTGAACCTGATATTCTTGGTGTGTCAGAGTTCTTGGCAGTCAAGCTTCCTCTGACACCCTGAGGTCCTGGTGTGGCCAAGGGATCCTGGAATTTTAAGATCCTGGGCATGTTATAGCACCTGGAAGTGGTGTCTCCCCTGGGTCTGTGGGGCTGTCTGGTGTCTTAGAAACCAAGGTATACCAGTACTTATCAGTAGGAACTCAAGCTACTGTTCAGGCAGGGCTCCTGTGTCTTTGCTCCTACTGTCACAGACCTGTCATGATTGTTTTGGAACAGATGTTGTGTTCCACTTACCAGTGATCCTCAAATTGTATGGAGAGTCTTCTTGGGACTGGGGACCTTATGCTGCCCAAGTGACCTGGAAGTGAAGCCAAACTGAAGGGTCTTTAGGCCCTGGTCAGGCAGGTTTCCTGCGTCCCTGCTGCTGACACTGGCCTGAAATGATTGGTTGGAACAGATGTTGTGTTCCACTCACCAGTGATCCTAAGATGGAAAGGAGCGTCTTCTGTGGACCATGGGATGGTCAGCTTAGTTCCTGCCCAAGGTGACCCAGAGCTGGCACCAATTGGAAGGGCCCAAAACTTCTTCTAAAAAACTTTTGTGGAAGTTTTGAGAGTGAGAGAGCTTATGATAGCAGGACAAAGGAATTTCTGGATCCCCAAAAGACAGGCTGCAGGACAGATCCCATGATAAGTGAAAGTAATGGCTTTAGTAGAACACATACATAAGAACATCCAGAAATGAGGGCAGAGTGATTTGAAGATACTCTCCCAAAGTGATTGACATCAAACAGTCCTCACATTCAGCCAACATGAGCTCTGACTAGTGACATGCAAATGGGGAAGCTGATCATATGAGATCAAGGTAATGTGCTCACCACCATGAATGTGGTGACAGCAGATTATTGTGCTTTTCTTGAATGAAAAATCCAACACCACTTTAAGGAGATACAATAAGCAGACAGCAAAGAGTTGTTTGAAAAACAATCATACAGCAAATGACTCCTTAGAAATGACAAATATTTCCAATGAAATATACATTGTATTTTATTATTATTTTATTTTATTTTTTGTTATGGTTAGCCACTTATTGTTTGATTGATAGAAATGTTTAATCTGGTTAAAGAATTCTAACAAGAAGTAAAAGACAAATCCATTAGTTTTTTGAAGGTAGACTAAGAAATTTCTCCTTTCAAATTTTTGCCTTGGGCTTTATTGCCATTTTATTATAAAGAGTATATTTTGTGGTAATATAATACTTTACTTCTTTGAGTCTTTATATTTTATTAATTTTATTTTATTATTTTGTCCATTTTATCAATATAGAACAAGCTAAGAATAAAACCTGATTAAGATTATGAGAATAAGGTTTTTTTATTTTTCATGATTTTTCCTTGATTCAGCTTCTTCTTCTTCTTCTCCTCGTCCTCGTCCTCGTCCTCGTCCTCGTCCTCCTCTTCCTCCTCCTCCTCCTCCTCCTCCTCCTCCTCCTCCTTCTTCTTCTTCTTCTTCTTCTTCTTCTTCTTCCTCTTCTTCCTCTTCTTCTTCTCATCTTTTTTACAGTCCAGTCTTATACCACTCTGGGTCCAGCCTTTGATTGTTCCTCATCACATTCCTCCTCTTGTACAAGAGGATGTCCCTACCTTGCCAACCCTACCCCAATAGGCCCCCTGACTTCCTGGGGCCTCAAGTCTCTTGAGACTTAGGTGTGTCTTCTCTCACTGAGGCCAGACCAGGCAGTCCTCTGCTGTATATGTGTCAGGACCTCATATCATCTAGTGTATGCTGCCTGGTTGGTGGCTCGGTATCTGAGAGATCTCAGCGGTTCAGGTTAGTTGAGACTGCTGGTTTTTCTATGGAGTTATCCTGTTCAGCTTTTTCTACCTTTGAGTTCTCAACAGAGTAATCTCGAATAGCCCAGAAGTACTTAAATAAATGTTCAAAATCCTTAGTGATCAGGGAACTGCAAATCAAAATGACCCTAAGATTCCACCTTACACCAATCAGAATGGCTAAGGTCAAAAACTCAGGTCACAGCACATATTGTTTAGGATGTGGAGAAAGAAGAACACTCCTCCATTGCTGGTGGGATTGCAAACTGGTACAACCACTCTGGAAATAATTCAGGAGTTTCCTCAGAAAATTAAAAATGATCTACTTGAAGACCCACCTATAACACTCTATATCAAAAAGGTGCCTCACCATGACACAAGGAAATGTTTTCTACTATGTTCATATCGGCCTTACTTGTGATATTCAGAAGTTGGGAACAACCCAAATGTCCCACAAAGGAAGAATGGATACAGAAAATGTGATTCATTTGCACAATGAAATACTGTTGAGCTATTAGAAATTAGGACGTGATGAGTTTTGTAGGCAAATGCATGGAACAAGAAATTATCACCTGGAGTGTGGTAACTCAGACCCAAAAGGACATACTCACTAATATGTACTTACTAATATATGTGTATTAGCCAAAAAAGCACAGAATACACAGGATACACTCCATAGAACTCAAGAAAGTTAACAAGCAGAAGGGCCCAAGTGAGGATGCCTCAATCCCATTTGGGATGGAGAAGAAAGCAACCATGGGGCGGGGGCAGAGAGAGGAAAGGATGGACATGGCTGGGAGAGATGACTGGGAAGGAAAAAGGGGAAGAGGATCAGGTATTGGGGGGAACAGGAGTGAAGTCCTGAAAGCCAGCTGTAAGAATGAAGACAGGCATCCTTGGGAGGTAGGACATGGGGGGATTGTCAAGAAAGTACCAGAGATCGGAGAGGTAGTAGATCCTCAAGAATCAGATGGAGGGACCATAGATGAAATGCCCATCATTTGGGAGAGGGAATTTGTAGAGTCTATCACCACTAGAAAGATGAGGCATCAAGTGGAGGGACAGTATGCTTACAAACAGGGGCCTAACATGGCTGTTCTCTGAGAGGCTCAACAAGCAAATGAAGAGTCAGATGCAGATACCTACCCCCAACCACTGGACAGTAGCCAGTACCCTTGTGGTTGATATATTTTATTTTAACAAATCTATTTTTTTCTAAACAGAGTAGTTAAATTATATATAAGATATTTCAAAGAAGTACAAGAATAATTTTCATGACATGTATGATATTTATATTTTAGCAGGATATTTCAATATTAGATTTTATAATACACTTAAAATAGATTGAAGATAAGGAGAAAAAATCATTTTTCTTTGAGTGGACTTATAAAATGAAAGTTAATCTTTTAATAAATCTTAGATAGTAAGGAATTTTATTAAAATCAACAAAGATATAAAATTAAACACATATTAATGGACACATTAACATCTACTATAGAGCTTACAATTACTTGTTTAATAATCAAGTATTCAAAATCTTAAGAATTCCACATTATTAAATTATAAAATTTAATAAGAATGATTTCTGAAGAATATTTTTATGTAATATATAAAGAAACTGTAATGTAGAACATTTCAGTAACAGCCCCCTCTAGTTCAAGGAGATAAATCGTGACACTTCTACTCACATTCCTAGCTATGAAAGTCTATTTTTTTTTAAATTGGATAGTGTTAGTGATAGAACTCTTTATTGCTTCACTTCTGAAATTTTTAATTTGTAAAGTCGACAGATAGTAAATATCATCATATATTTTACTCCGATTTATGTCTTTCTTGGTTTTTGCATTTTATTTAACTTACTAATAATTAAAAGTAGTTGCTACGTGTAAGTACAGTGGAAATGTGCATAGTCATGGGGAAGTTATGAATAGTAACAGCTATAATATAAACTGTCATGATTTCACATACTTCGAGTTTTAATGATGTAGATAACAGAGTGTAAAATCCAATGAATATTGTGTTGTATATTTTTTTCACATTGAAAGTTAGAGATTCACATCTATAAAACATGCAGAAAGATACATTAGTATGCTGGATGTTCTAGCATGCCTGGTATGGCTGTTGTATGACCTTGATACTCTATCACTCTTCTTCTTTCATCAGAGCATAAATAGCAAGTTCAATGGATG
This sequence comes from Mus minutoides, assembly GCA_902729485.2. Taxonomy (NCBI): domain Eukaryota; kingdom Metazoa; phylum Chordata; class Mammalia; order Rodentia; family Muridae; genus Mus; species Mus minutoides. The sequence goes on along the minus strand of LR750030.1, from coordinate 582,968 downwards.
GGCAGATGCTAAAAGAAGGAGGCCAAGTTTTGTCCTAAATCTCTTTGATTTTCTTTCACTGAAAATGTCACCACAATCCCATTTTGAATATGCAGGGAGGTGGAGAAATTCAATGATTACTGGCAGCTTTGAAATGTGAAATTGTAAGAGCTATAGATGCAGGTAGGTAATTGGTTTCTTGAGTATTTCTACTTTCTATCATACTGAAACACATAGATATATGCTATTTTGTATTGTTTCTTGAGCCACATTTCTTTCAAATATAATTATATTAGAATTAATAAAACTAAAATTTCATGTATTCAGACAAACAAGCTGCATTTGAAGTACTCATGAGCTAATAACTAGGTTCATTTTTTTTAAATGAATTACAGAACTTTTCCTTCTTAGCAAAACTTGATGATCAAGAGTTCTACATAACAAAGCGTGACAGTGAGTACTGGATCACAGTGAGCTGGAGTGGAGCATTCCCTTCTAATTGAACTTTTATGTCTTACTGTTATTCTGATGAAATTAGGTCACAAAATTTAAACTATCCATGTTAAAATATTTTCTTGTTTTTCTTTTCCTTTATAACAAATCTATATACTCATATCATTTACAAACTTTATGTTATATACTAAAGCTAGAAAGATATCTCAGTAGGTATGGTGCTTGCAACGCAAACATGAATTGTAAATGGCATATGAGCATTATGTTCAGTGAGAAAAATTGTCTCAAAACAAACAAACAAACAAACAAACAAACAAACAAGCTTAAGTGCGACTACAACATTGATTTCTGGATATCACAAATGTGCACACATGCACCTGCCTTATGGACAAATGCCCAGATAAATATGCATACACAATAGGAAAGTGATGTCATGCCTTCCAGAATGGCTAGGGTTGTAAAGAACAAAGTAAATTAGGAATTTTCCTCAGCATTTATATGAATATTGAAGCAGGTAAGTCAATATTATCTAGCCTAGTTCAGCATTTTTGTTTTCTATTTACCATGATCTACTAAGTATTTATTACCAGCACACTCTACTTTAACTCTCATTATGTTAAAAATTTAAAACTTACTTTCCAAAATACTTGACATTTAAAATTTGTTTTATACATTTAAATCCTACTACATATTTAAATATTATATCTACTGTGAATAATTTTTAGCTATGTTGTTTTTTCACATGTTAAAAACACTGAACTTGATGGTATATTTCCTATTTATTAATATTGTCTTCTTCTATCTTCATTTTATTTATTCATTTAATTGATTTTTAAATTATATTTTATTATTTGAAAAAATACATTTACATATATTTGGTCATAGTTTTCCCATCACTGTACACACCCTATCTTTAGGTTTAAAAAAGAAAAGAAAGGAAAGAAAAAGAAAAGAAAAGAAAAGAAAAGAATGTATAATTGAAATCCCCCCAAACTAAGAAAAAATAAAACAACACACAAAAGAAAAAAAAATAACTGTAACCAAATGAAAGTAGACATGCACACACACAAACACAGATATGCATGCATGCATATGCACACACACAGTTCTAGTTCATTATATGTTGATGAGCTACTCTTGAACATGAGGCCTGACCTGAAGTGGGAGATACACTTAGTGTCATTCTATTGAAGAAAATTTTTCTTAATTCTATGAGGTATAAATACCAGATCAATTGTTAACTTTTAGGCTACTGACTGGGTTTTCATTCATTCATTCATTCATTCATTCATTCATTCATTCATTTACTCGTTTTATTCATGTAGTCATTCATTTGTTTGAAATATAACAAAATAAAATGTAGTGAGATAAAACAAAAGCTATGACATAGAAGTTGGAAAAGACAAACCAAGAGAAGGATAAAGCCTAAGAGAAGGCACAAGAAGAAGAGGTTCACTTATTCTCACACTTTACATTTTGTTTGTTTGTTTGTTTGTTTGTTTGTTTTTGTTAAAAAATGAACTGTACTCTTGTTTGGTGCTAATAAATACATCAAAATATACTGGGGCTTTCTTTTTCCAATTAATTGTGCATGGTTGTATATGGAATCTATATTAAAGTCCCAGGATGGGAGGGCTAGGGAAAAGGTAGGAAGTTCTTACTTGACTTGAATGTACACATAAGGGTGTTTTTGTGTGTGTGTGTGTGTGTGTGTGTGTGTGTGTGTGTGTAATATATTGTATACTATAGCATTTTATAATTTTTATTTGAATTGCAAAAAATTACAATTTTTCATCCCAACAAAAAGAATATCATAAAACAGTAAACTGAAAGCCATGATATACATATTCAGTATATCTGGTGCAGACATGTGCACGGCTTATTATGCTGCTTCAGTCTCTCTGAGTTCATATAATCTTTGCTCATGATGATTTAGAGGATGCTGTTTTCTTGGGGTTGTCCATCCCTTCTGACTCTTACAATCCTAAAACCTCTTCTGTGGGAATCCATGAGCTCTGAGGAGATAGAATTGATGGAGACATCCCAACTAGGACAAGTGTTCTAAGATTTCTCACTCATTGTGTAATGTCTGGCTGTGGGCCTCCTTATTTGTTCCCATACGCAGCAGGAGAGTACTTCTGTACTAATGGTGGACAAGTCACTGATGAATATAGCAAAATATTATTAAGAGTAATTTTATTTATTATTACATTTTTTTTCTGGTTTTGTAGACCAGTATTACATATTTTTACTTTAGGTCCTCGGGATATGTATTCTTATGTTCTTGCTTAGCCAAGGGATGTTCAGTATGAGTTCATCTCATGGAATCAGCCTGAAGTAAAATCAGTTATTGGCTGGCTACTCCCACAAGCTTTGTGCCATCATTGCCCAAACATATCTTGCAGGCAGTATACAATTTTAGACAAAGGGGTTTGTGGCTGTATTGATGTTTATGTTTCTATTTTGGTAATATACAGAGGCCCTTCTTGTACCAAATATGCTAGAAAATAGATGTAAATGTTCTATATTGGCATCAATTCAACTTCTCTATGTTTAATGACCTGTGTAGATGTTGTCTTCAGCAATGAGACCTTGCTTTCAGTTTGTGCAGAGCAACTTGTCAGGTTTGCAACAGCCTGGCTTGTTTGGATATACGAGTGTAATATTTAGTATTATACTATCACATGTCAATTATGTGTAATCCAGTACAGATACTATAGGTTTTAGTTGGTGATAAGATATGACCAGTTTTATTGTTTATCCTCTATTATTGGCCAATATAATTTAGATTTGCTTTCTTGTGTACATATTTTAGGAAAATTCTGCTGTATTCAGTTTTCATATTACTGCTCCAATCTCCCTAGCTTTAGCTTTCTGTCCCTGTATATTCTCCTAAAACCCCATTTCCTAGTGTCTTCCCTACTTGATCCTTCTATTCCAGTGCCTTCACATTTATCCATAATTACCTATTATATTTCCCTTTTCTAATGAGATATCTGTCCTCTCAAGTCACTTACTAACCTTATTTGATATTATAGATTACAACTTGGTTATCATTGATATAAAATCCAATATCCACATATAATTTATTACATATCATATTGTTCTTTCTAGGTCTGCAATACCTCACTCTGGATGATTTTCATAATTCCTGCCATTTATCTGAATTTTTTATGATGTCATTTGCTTTGAAAGATCAAATAATATTCCACTGTGTAAATTACATTTTCTTTATTCATTCTTTTGTTGAGGAACATCTAGGTTTTCAATTTTTTGATATTATAAATAGGTCAGCAATAAACATAGTTTAAGCAATTGTCTTTGGGGAAACTGGAAGCATCCTTTGGGTATATGTCCAAAGATGATATAGCTAGATTTTGATCAATGCCCATCTTTCTGAGGAACCACCAGAATGATTTCCATAGAGACTGTATGAGTTTATACTACCACAAACAATGTATGAGTGTTTCTCTTTGTCCACATATTCTTCAGTATGAGCTGTTACTTCTTTTTAATATTCTTAGAAATTTTGCTACAAAAACCTTGAAGTATTTTTTTTTAATTCATTTACTTTTATACTTTAATCCTTTTTTTACAGTCCAGTCTTCATCCCCCCCACCTGGTCTGTGCCCTGACTGATTCCTATCCCATACTTCCTTCTCCCTCACCCACCCCCATCTCCAAAAAGATGTCCCCAACCCCAGCACCCCACCCACCAAAGGCTTCCCCAGTCTCTGTGGCCTCAAGTTCTCAGCTTGCGTATGCTGCCTAGTTGGTGGCTCAGTATCTGAGCGATCCTAGGGTTCCAGATCAGGTCTTCCCATGGGGCTTTATTTCTCCCCAGCTTTTTCCCAATTAAACCACATTAGATCCATTGTGTTGAAAATCTCTTTAAGTGTTTGTAGGCCAATTGAGTTTTCTTTTTTGCAAATTCTCTATTTAGATATATACTCCATATATTAATAGGATTATTTGTTTTTTTTATATGCAGTTTTTGAGTATTTTGCATATTTAATTATTAACTCTTTATCAGATTATAAAAAACTTTCCCATCCCTTACTCTATGGTTTAATCTGAAGGTATTGTACTTTGACATTCAAAGTTTTCAAGTTTGATGACTCAGTGCCTGTGCTAAAAGAGTTCCATACAGAAAGTCTTTTTCTTCTACCAATGAGTTCAAGTACACTTTCTTTTCTACCATGTTCATTGTATCTATTTGTATGTTAAGATTTTTTTGATCTATTTGAAGCTGAGTTTTGTATAAGATGATCGATATGGATGAATTTGGAATCTTCAACATATAGATCTTCAGTTTGACCAGCACCATTTGTTGAAGATGATGTCTTTTTACCATTTTCATATAATGAACCATCCCTGCATCTCTGGGGTAAAGTTTATTTGATCATGATCGATGATCTTTTGGTGTTCTCTTATATTTGATTTACAAGTATTTCATTGAATACTTTGGAAGTTACATTTATAAAATAAATTGGTATGTAATTTTCTTTTATTCTTGGGTCTTTATGTAGCTTGGTTATCAGGGTAAGTGTGACCCCTTGAAAGAAATTAGATATTATTCCTTCTATTTCTACTTTGTAAAATAGTTTGATGAATATTGGCATTAAATCTAGTTAGAAATTTAGTAGAGTTCTGCACTGAAACTATATGCTTTCCCCCTTCTTCTATTGGGAAAATTATAATGATTTATTCTATTACACTGGTGTTATAGGTCTTTTTAAGTTAGCTTTGAAGGATTATAAATACAAAGAAAACTATCCTTTTCTTCTAGACTTTGAAATTTGGTGGAATACAGTTTTTACTTTGTGCTTGCTTGTTTGTTTTTATGTTTTTCTCTCATATTATAAATCTCTACCACAGTATCCCCTCCATTCTCTCCTTCCAATGCTCTATCATCTACCTGAACCCCCTGAAATGCTATTCCTTTGTCTCCCTTTAGAAAATAGCTGGCTTTTCAGTGATGTCAACTAAACTCATGATAACAAGATACAATAAGATTAGACATATACTCTTATATCAGCCTTTGTCAAGGCAACCCAGTAGAAGGAAATAGGTCCCACAAGCAAGCAAAAGAATCAGAGACACTACCACTCCAACTGTTAGGAATTCCATAAAAATCTCAAGCTAACAAGCAACAGTGTGTATATAGAGGAGCTGGTGCAGACCCAAGCAGGCTTCTGATTGCTGCTTCAGACTATGTGAGGCCCTCCCTATAAGCACTGCTTAGATGACTTTGTAGAGCATATTCACCTCATTTTCTTGACCCTCTGGCTCCTATAATGCTTTCTCCTTCTCTTCTGTGGAGCTCTGCTTAGCTCTGCCTAATGCTTGCCTGTGGATTTTTTGTATCTAGTTCCATTAGCTGCTAAAGGAAACTTCTCTAATGATGATTGTGCTAGATACTTAGCCTATGAGTATTGCAGAACATCATTAGGAATTATTTCACTAACTTTCTGACAGTTGTGCTTGCCTCTACCCCAGGTCTCTGAGCCACCTAGCTTTCAGATTCTGCCAGTCTACGCAGTGTTGAGCATGAGCTTTCTCTTGTGATATGGTCCTCAGGTTAGATAAGCCATTAGTTGGCCACTCTTACATTCTGAGTCACCACTGCTCAAGATCATCTTTCAGGCTCAGTGGGTGTTCCCGTCCCATCACAGAAGTCCACCTTGGTTTAGGCTCTGTATCCTCCATTACTAGGAGTCCTCACTAGGGTCAACCTTACAGGTTCCAGGAAGTTACCACTGTACTAGGTTTCCATGTTGCCCTCTAAATACCCATCTACCCCAGTAAATTCTCCCCATATTCTCTCTGTCCATGCATCCCTCCCCCACCCAACCCCTACTGTTCCCATCACTACCTGTTGTATATGCACCCCTGAAATGTATTCTATTTTCCCTTCCCAGAGAGATCCATGATTCCTACCTTGAACACTTCTCTTTATCTAACTTCTTTAAATCTTTGGTTTGTTATGTTACTGTGCTTTACATTAATAGTTAATATCCAATTATAAGTGAATCCATATCATATATATCTTTCTGTGCCTTGGTTAACTTATTCAGAATGATTTTTCTAGTTTACCTACTTACATGCAAATTTCATGATATAATTTTTTTTTTGTAGCAGATGAGTAATACTCCATTGTGTAAATGTGCCGCAGACCCTCATTGTATAAATGTGCCACAGACCCTCCGGATCCCTTATCTGCATGGGTCGAGTTCTCTGAAGCAAGTGAGGCAAGGATTTGGCAAATGACAAACAGACACTACATGAAGGAGTGTGAATCTGAATGTAATTTGTCAAATTGAGCATCAGACTTTTTATACAGAAGAAAATAGGGGAGTTAGGTACAATGAGATCACTGGATGCTTAATGACTCTTACACAAAGCAGAGGAAATGTAAACACAAAGACTGGTAGGAACTGGGCAATAAACAACTGAGACAAAGTCAGCTCTATCTAAGGTCAGCCATAGTATTAGAAGCCAGGTGTGAGGTCTTAACACTCCCAGGGCAAGGGCATTCACACTCCAGTCATGATTCTAATTTAGGAGTTCTGCTCTAGCTAACCTTCTCATGAATAATGATCTACTTCCTAAACCATTGTAAATTCCTGTGTATGGGAGTGACTTGGCTTTTGTTCTAAGTGAATAGTGTGGAGAGACTTTCTACTAATAAGTAATGTAGTCTGCCATATGTAACTATAATATGAATTCTAACTTTACGTTGCTAAGCTTGCCCTGAGATTTCTAACTCTGTGTAGTAGATAGTAATGTCTGATTTATTTCACTATCTCTTTTACAAGAGTAAAGGCAATTCTGAATGTCTCTGAATAGGCAACATTCTTTCTGAATTCCAAGCCCAGGGTTGGTTCAAGGACCACCAAGGGCATTGATAAAGGCCAGGAAGCAAAGCTCGATCTTGCTTAGGCATTAACAAAACAATACTGAAGGGGAGCACACAGATCTGTTTACCAACTAAAGCAAGGACTTTGGAGCATTCTTTATACAGGATGCCCAAACTCCAGGAGACTTTTCAGCCTGTCAGGCGGGTTACTACTAGAGTGGATGTAGCATAATTGCACAAATTTTCTTTATCCATTCTTCAGTTGAAGGATATCTAGGTTGTTTCCAGTTTCTGAGTTTTATGAATGAAGCAACTTTGAACAAAGTTGAACAAGTGTTCTCAGAGGATAAGGAGTCTTTTGGGTATATATGTAGTGTAGCTAGAACTTGAGGTCCATCAATTCCAACTTTTCATAGATTCTGAGATACTGATTTCCATAGTCGTTGCATAAGTTTGCAATCCCACCAAAAGTGGAGGAGTGTTTGCCTTACTCCACATCCTTGCCAGCATGAGCTGTCATCTGTTCTCTTGATGTTTGCCATACTGGATGGAGTGGGATGAAATTTCAAAGTCATTTTGATATGTATTTTTCTGATGGCTAGGAAAGTTAAACTTTTTAAAAGTATTTCAGACTCTTCAAATTAGAAATGTTTGTTTAGGCCTGTAAATAATTTTTTAATTGGATTGTTTGGTTTGTTAACATCTAGTTTCTTGAGTTCTGTATATATTTTATGTATTAGCCATGTATTGGATGTAAAGTTGGTAAAAACTTTTCACATTCTGTAGGCTGCCATCTTGTCTCACTGACAGTATCCTTTCCCTTATAGAGACTTTTCAGTTCAAGAGGTCAAAATTTATCAATTGTTGATCTTAGTACCTGCAAACAATGGTGTTCAGCTCAGAAAGTTGTCTCCTATGCCAATGCAGTCAAGATTTTTCTCTACTTTATGGGGTTTTAGTTTATCTGATTTTATGTTTATATCTTTGATCCACTTGGACTTGAATTTTATACAGGGTGGTAGAAGTAGGTCTATTTGTATTCTTCTACAAACTGACATCCAGTTAGACCTCTACATTTGATGAAAATGTTTCCACTATGCACTTATGGCTTCTTTATCAAAAATTAGGTGTCAATAGATATCTGGGTTTATTCCTAGGTCTTTGATTTGAGTCCATTAATCAATATGTCTGTTTGTATGACAAGAACATGAAGTTTTTATTACTATAGTTGAGTAGTGTAGCTTAATATTGGGAATAGTGATAATTCCTACTGTTCTATTATTGTACAGGATTATTTTAGCTATCCTGGGTTTTTTGTGTTTCTATATGAAGTTTAGTATTGCACCTTTAAGTTCTGAAAAGAATTGTGTTCAAATTTTGATGAGGACTGTGTTGAATCTATAGATTGCTGTTGGCAGGATGGCCAAATTTACTGATCCATGAGCATGGGATATCTTTCTACCTGCTTATATCTTCTTCTGTTTCTTTCATCAAATACTTGAAGTTTGTGTCATATAGGCTTTTCGCTTGCTTGTTTTTTGTTAACAAGGTAATTTATATAACTTGAGGGTATTGTGAGAGGTATTGTTCCCTGATCACTTCTTGTCTTCCTGTTATTGGTATACAGGGGATATAGTAATTTTTAAAGTCAAACTTTTATCCAGCCACTTTGTTGAAGGTGCAGTCAGATGCAGTAGTTCCTTGGTAGAATTTTCAGGATCCTTTATGTATACTATCATATCATCTGAAAATTATGCTACTTTGACTTCTCTTTTTTTCTAATTTCTATATCCTTCATCTCCTTTAATTGTCTTATTGCTCTAGTCTTTTTCCTGATTTTAGTGTAATTGCTTTAAATTTCTCTCCATTTAATTTGAATTTGGTTATAGGCTTGATATAAATTGCCTTTATTATGTTTATGTATGGGCCTTGTATTCCTGATTTCTCTAAGATTTTTATCATAAAGGATATTGATTTTTGCCAAAGGCTCTTTCAGCATCTATTAAGATAATCATTTGTTATTTGTATGTTTTTGTTTTTTCTGTTTTCAGTTTGATTTTATTGTTGACTACATTAACTGACATTCATAGGTTGAACCATCCTTGCATTTCTGGGGTAAAGCCTACTTGATCATGCCAGATGATTTTTGATGTGTTCTTGGATTCAGTTTGTAGATAATTTTATATCTTTGTTTACAAGAAATATTAGTTTATACTCTTTCTTCATTGAATCTTTGTGTAGTTTGTTTATCACAGCAACTTGCTTTAAAAATGCATTTGAAAATTTTCTTTATATTCCTAGTTTTTGTTATAATTTGAGGAATATTGCTGTTAACTTTTCTTTGAACGTATAGGAGAATTCTGCACTAAAACCTTCTGATTCTGAAACTTACTTTTTTTTTTCCTTTTCCTTTCTTTTTTGTTGGGAAACTTTTAATGAATGCTTCTATTTCACTAAGTGTTAAAAGTCTAAGTTCTTTATCTGATCTTGGTTCAGTAGAAAGCTATTCAGTTTCCATAGCATGTAGGTATTTTGTTGTTTTGGTTTGTTTTGGAAGTCCAGCACTGACCTGTGCTTGTCTGATAGAACACAGGGGTTATTTCAATTTCCCTGTATCTTTTGAGACTCCTTTTGTGACTGAGCATGTGGTCAGTTTTGGAGAAACTTCCATGAGATTCTTAGAAGAAGGTATATTCTTTGGTGTTTAAATGAAATATTTTGTAGATATCTGTTTAGTTTATATTTATATATTTATTTATTATGTTTATATATTTATTATATTAAACTCATCTGTCAGTGTTTTCTTTTTGTTTTGCTGTGAAATTATTTATTTCCTTTGTTTTTATAGGTATAGTTATCATCCTTGGCTTGAAGTTTACTCATATCTTCTATAGTGCTGGAAATATAGGTAAATATTGTTTAAATTTGACTTCATCCTGGTATATTCTGTTTTCTCTATCTATGGTGATAGAAAGTCTTTCTATGTATGTTATTATGGATTGGTACCTGTTGTCTCTTGGAATCTGCTGGACATTTATCCAGGTCTTATGTCTTTTAGAACCTCTATGGAGAAGTCTGGTTTAATTATAATATGTTTTCCTTTCTATACACTACTCTTGTAGTTTCTTATTATCTTTCTCTGTTCTGTATATTTAATATTTAAATTATTATGTGGTGAGTGGAATTGTTTCTTTAGTTCAGTCTTTTTGGTGTTACATATTCTTTTTGTGGTTGTTTTGCTGTGTTTTTCAAGACAGGGTTTCTCTGTGTAGACCTGGCTGTCCTGGAACTCACTCTGTAGATCAGGCTGGCCTTGATCTCAGAAATATGCCTGCCTCTGCCTCCCAAGTGCTGGGATTAAAGGTGTGTACCACCACTTCATGGCTGCTTTTTGTGTTTTTATTGGGACCTACATTTTTAGGTTAGGAATATTTTCATGTATGATTTTGTTCAAAATGTTTTCTGGACATTTGAGCTGGGAGACTTCTCCTTCTTCTATTTCTATCATTCTTAGGTTTGGTCTTTTCACCCTGTCCTAGACTTTCTGAATGTTTTGTGCCAGGAATTTTTATATTTAACATTTTCTTTGATGGATCTGTCTATTTCTTTGTTACCTAGATTTTCCTTCCATCTCTTGTATTATGTTGGTGAAGCTTGCATCTGTGTTTCCTATTCACTTACCTAGATTTTTCATCTACAGAATCCCTACAGTTTATGCTTTCTTTACTGCTTCTATTTCTATTTTCTGGTCTTGAATACTAATTGCTTTCTTTATCTGTTTCTTCTTGTTTTTATTTATTTTTCTTTTAAGGAATTAGTTCATCTCCTCCAACTTTTTTGTTTTGTTTTGTTTTTTCCTTGATTGCTTTAAAGGATGTGATCACTTCTTCTTTAAAGACCTATAATATCTTCATAGAGTTGGTTTTAAGATCTTTTGTTTGTGCTTCAGTTGTGTTGTAACATTCAGGGCTTGCTGTAGTACAATAGCTGGCCTCTGGAGTTGACATACCGCCTAGGCTGATATTTATTGTGTTGTTTCTTTTAACATTATTTTAATGCTTTTTATTGATACATTGTAAAATTTAACATCATGTTCCCCAATCCCAGTCATCTTCACATCCCTCTATATGCCCTCTGCACTTGCCACCTCCCAACTAAACAAAACAAAACAACATAAAAACAAGCAAGCAAGCAAGCAAACAAACAAAAAAACAGCTTCACTTGCAAATGTTCACTGCAAGAAGTTATTTGTCTGGTTTGAGGCCTTGAGCTTTTGCCAGAATGCCAATACATTTAGATCCTGGAATGTTTTGTTCAATTCCTTCACCTGTTTGTTTGTGTTTTCCTGTAATTCTTTTTTTTTTTTTTTTTTTTTTTTTTTTAGTTTTTCAAGACAGGGTTTCTCTGTATAGCCCTAGCTGTCCTGGAACTCACTCTGTAGACCAGGCTGGCCTCGAACTCAGAAATCTGCCTGCCTCTGCCTCCTGAGTGCTGGGATTAAAGGTGAGAACCAACATGCCCAGCTCGTCATCCCCATTCTTATGATGTTTACTCAGTTTCTCCATCCTTTGTGGTATTATCCTCCCCTCACTTTGCAATTTATTCCTTTAAAAAGCCTCAACTGCAACTGCTGAGGGTCGATCTCTGCCCCTGTGCGGGTTTTGAGCTCGGCCTCAGCATGCTGATTCCCGAATAAACCTCATGCGATATTACATCAAGAACAGTTTCTCTCGAATTAGTGGAGTTTTGGCTCATCCCAGGACTTGAGTGAGGGTCTCCCTGAAACAGGGGTCTTTCACTTTCTCCAGAGCCTGTATTGATTTTGAAGTTTTGCCAGGAGAGCTTTTGTAGCTATGCAAAGAAGTACGTTAACCTTTCACTTTATTGGTTCTTAGAGTTGAAAAATTAATTCTATTTAAATAGAAATATTCCATTGTTTATAGATTTTAGTAATAACCTATGTGTGTTTATTACAGAAATACAGGCATTTTTTCATAGATGAATATATATGCAAGTTTATATATTTATTTCTGAAAGATGGTTTTCAAAAATACTGTGCTAATTAAATAAATGGTGGTAAATTGAATAGATATATTGCAGAGAAAGAGATTGAAATTAGAGTAGCTATTAATTTTTTCTATTTTCTTTTTTACAAATAGAATATTTCACAAATTTTGTTTTGGAGAAAGGAGAGAATTTAAGAAAAAATAATCAGTAGTATCTTATTCTTGCTGGAACTATATATTGCAGTATTAAAAACCATGTCAGGGCCCCCAATGGAGAAGCTAGAGAAAGTACCCAAGGAGCTGAAGGGGTCTGCAACCCTATAAGAGGAACAACAATATGAACTAACCAGAACTCCCAGAGCTAGTGTCTCTAGGTGCATATGTAGCAGAAGATGGCTTAGTCAGCCATCATTGGGAAGAGAGGCCCCTTAGTATTGCAAACTCTATATGCCCCAATACAGGGATACGCCAGGGGCAAGAAGTGGGAGTGGGTGGTTAGGGGAGCAGAATGGGGGGGATTATAGGGAACTTTCAGGATAGCATTTGAAATGCAAATTAAGAAAATATCTAATAAAAAAATCATGTCAGACGTAATTCTTGTGATGTAGTCTCATAGCTAATTTTCTTTGGTGCATGTCTATTTGTGTTTTCATCTCAGCTATAGGTCATCTCTCTTCCTTTGGGCAGGATGTCATAGACTGTGGAAACTGCATTTAGCTTCATTCTCCCTCTCTCCATTCACCTTCAGGGCATAGGCCTCCCCTAGGGTCTACCTACATTTGTTCTGGTTGTAAGAACACATTAACATGAGAAGGGATGTGATGTGAAGTCAGGAAATACTTCTAGACTGATAGTCAGGCTGTATTAGTTCCTGCACTGCTTCATATCTAGGGCTCCTCTACCTGTATTATGTAATTACACAGCTTTTATTCCTGCTGTTTTTACCTTTTAGAATAAGAAACTTACATTCACATAAGTTAGTTAAAATCTGGGGTGTGCAAATTTGAGTCCTTTTATTAGTACTATATTCTTCCAGTAAGTAGGAAACAGAAACAGAATATAGACAGATGTGCTTGAGCTTTACTTGATGATAGTTGCTTTATTTTGAGAAATTCTGGAGGATACTTAGGAGGATGGAAATAAGGCCATGTGATACAGATTCTCAAGACAGCAGTGAAGGGTGAATGGATAGATAAAATAAATGTTGCTTAATTTCGCTTTTGCTCATGTCTCAACTATCTTAAGTGGAGGAAATGGGTTGTACTGACAAAATAATGATTGCTGTGATTCCAGTTGAGGTAAGGGGGGAAAACTAGAATTCAGGATAACATGAAAATAATAGAGTATGAAGAGCTGCATGAGGCATCCTCAATGGAACATATAGGATGTGAGACATAGCAAGGTCATTAGAGGCTTGACTACTCACAATTTTCTAGAAACAAATTATTATAAAAATTGTTGAGTGTGGTTAACAGCATTCTAAAAGAGTACATGTTGACTTCTTTTAGAGAGCCTAAAGTGAAGGAAAAGCACTTTAGCATAGTTTATATAGTAAAAGAGCTAAAAATTTAAATTTAAATAGGCTGAGATAGACTAAAGTACAGAGATATGTGATGGAGAATCAGCTGCCTAGTGAAGGTTAAGCCTGTTGCTATACAGTGTTCATTACTCATCATTTGGGAGCCAAATAGACTTTGTTCAAGCTATGATACTATATTGCTTATAATGTTACATATAATATTATTATAAGCTGTCACTATAGTCCAATGTGGTGACAGGTGAGTGTCAAAAGTATGTAGCATTTCTATTTGACACACCACAGTTTGGCACTAGATTTGGAATTTAGACTTCAGTTCTCCAAAGTTCTCAGTGGATCTGCTGCAGAAAGGGCAAAACACTATTGTCCTTGTAATGGATGTAAATGAATTGGGCAAATCAAGGTTAGGGTTATCAAGTGTATCCTATAAACTAAATAAATGAAGAATTGTACTCAAACATGGCATTAAATAAGAGCATTGAAGAAAGTAAAACCCCCATGAATTCTATCAGAAGAGAAATTTAAATACTCACATCCTGACAGATCATGGACATTTTGAGCAATGGTGAGACTGGACTGATTATTGACAAGGAATTGTAGTGCCTGAAATTAGTCTGTAAGACTGACCTTTCCAGGAGTCCCTTAACTTCCTGTAATGCTGGAGATTGTAGTTTCAGTGAAACAACAACAGCAAAAAGTCCTGAGAAAGTACAGTGGCCTATAGGCTCTCTTACTCGCTGCAACAGTAGAATGAGGCCACTCTCAGCTAGGAAATGGTCCGAATCAAAGTCCATCCCTTGACCAGTATTTAGTATTTAATAAGTGATTGCTTCAAATTTGGAGCAAAATGATGTAGTTGGGTTTTCTAGTGAATTGCAAGATTTAAACAATGAACACAAATCTATGGTTATTCTTTTATAATGTCACAATATTGCAGTTGCTTGAGAAGTCTATCAACCATTTAAGACAGAATCTAACATGAAATGCTGAGAGTTCAAACGTTAATAAAATCTTTTATGTAACAAATGTTAAAATAAACTGAAATTGAGTTTATCATGTGACTTCTAGAAGTATGTATACAATTTAGAAGTGTTCTTCCCAAAATGTATCTAAAGTCTCTATTTTTTAAAAAAGTCAGTTTATCAGATTATGATTTAAGAGCGAAACTGGAAGTATAAACTATTCTACCTCTTGTTGCCATGTTGGTTAGACATCTTGGCTTCCTTTCATTTTCTAATATACTAAATTTTAATTAAAAATAAAAACTAGGTTCAGCAATATGGATGGCAGTAAAAATGTGTGCTGTACAAGCCTGACTACCTGAGTTTGATCCTTGCAAGCCATAGTAGAAGGGGGAAACTGGCTTGCAAAAGTTGTCCTCTGACCTACATTTGCACTCTTGTGGCACACATGCACTCTCTATCTCACACGTAGACACACAGTATACACAAATAACAAAACCAACAATAATACATTATTATTATTACTCTTACATGATTACAAATTTTAGAAAGTAAAGAACACCTATTACTTACATCATTCTATTAAATGAAAGATATTTAACATTTTAAATGTCTCACAGGCTCAGGCTTTAACATACTCAGCCTAACATTGTCGAGGGTATATTAATAAGAAAGTCATATCCAGTTTGTTTGTAGGTTGATACTATGCATGATCTTGATAACACCATTACTTTTAAAAGCTTTTATCTTATTTATCATTGTTAGATTTGAAGAACAGAATACTGTTTATTTGTTTCAAGTTTATGCTCCTTGCTAGGATATACCATCCAATGCAGCCCCTTCCTCTTGGCTTTTCCTAAGGCGTGCTTGCTTACCTTGTCAGGAATGATTAGGATGCCAATATGCCTGCATTAACCTTGTTCTGACTCTTTGAAAAAAGGCAGATATCATACTAAGTGCTCAGCAATTGAAATGACTTTTTTTTTTAATGCAGCTGTTTGCTTAAGAAAATGTAGGAAAAGAGAAGTAAGGGAAATCAATTTGAAAAGTCGAGAGCAGAATGTTAAGATATTACCTTCACATTGAGGCAAACTTAAAGAAAATCCTTTTTTAATGTGACTGGAATTCTCCATATAATTGAGTTGTAGTTCCCATCTCTTATTTGCCTGTTAATAATAGAAACCCTCACACTGCAAAGCCCCTCTTCTCTCCCACTAGACCTTGGGTTTGAATCACTGTGGAGGACTAAGTTTTAACCACAGAGAAAGAAGGGAGAGGGAGAGAGAGAGAGAGAGAGAGAGAGAGAGAGAGAGAGAGAGAGATGCCTCCCTGTTTAAAACTGAGCTTTGTGCACCCACAGTGTTACAGGACAACTTGCAGTCTTTTTTTCTGCTTCACATTACATTTATTACTTTTTTTCTCTAGAATTCTCTAGGTGCTTGAATGCATTTGTTTGTATGATCTATATTTGCTCAGTGAGGCATGTAATGTATTTGTAAATTATATAGTCAAGAATTACATAGAAAGAAACCAGGATTTATTTATATTGCCCTAAATACATCATAATTTGTCATAAAATGAAAACAGGATTTAACTAAAAAAGAAAGAAATAACACTAAAATTCACTGAACATCTTTGATTCTTTTTATTTTATTTTATTTATTTTATAATTCATTGATGACAATAGTACCTAATCTTAAGTCTAAACACAGGCAGGCACACACATACACACACATACACACATACACACACACACACACACACACACACACACACACACACACACACGCACGTTCATGTATGTTTGTGTATGTATGTATAACCCTTCTCTTTGAACTTTTAAGGAAAACATACAAAAATTCACTTAGTGAATTTTTTTGTTGGGTATGGAGAGTATTCCAAAATCTCAGTAGATTTTTAAATATTCATTTAATATATATAGCAACCTAATAATCTTAGAATTATCACTCTCCTTAAACACTCAAGGAAAGGGAAATTCAACAGGTTCAAGGAATTTGAAAATGCATACATGAGAGCTCACTGGGTTAAAGAGTGATGTTGATATCCACCGGTTTCTGAGAGCTGCTCTGGATCATCCATATCCATATACTAATTGTATGTCATCCAAGTGTGAGTCTCTTTTTTCTATTAGGATCCACAGAGAAGCCACTTAATCAGGCTATTCCAAACAAGCAGAATTCATATTTAATTCTCACTGCTTCACTCCAAAAGGGATGGCCTGTTTATGACTTTTGTAATTTCAGAAAAAAAATGTGTGTTCTATGTACATGGCAGGGAAAGAAACACCCTTGAGAGAAGAAGATGAGCTTGAAAATAACAAGGTAGTACTTTAATGTATTTTGAACTGTATTCTATTCCCATTGTCCTTGTCTTTTGTTGAGGGGGGGATGTTTGGTTTCTCTTTGGTTCAGAAAAGTGTTCTCTTAGTATATCACGCCTCAGTAGGCAGAAACCCCTCTTCCTTCCAAGCATGGCTGGTGAACCATGAGTGATTGAAGACACAGACATTATGATGAAACAGTTTGACAATTTACAAACAAGTTTGGCTAAAGATATTCTTGCATTTGAGTTCAAGAAAGCTGGCCATTTTCTCTGGAGGATGGCTATGATGACAGGGAGTAAGGCATGCCTGAGGAGTAAACTGCTCTTAATGCAATGAATGACAGTGATAGAGAACATGCTGTGTTATAGGGTCTGGTGGTCCTGGGAATAATCTGAAGAATGGAGTCTTACCTCAATTTCCCTGTGTTTGAAATGGGATAATGCAATGCTAGTTTCCAAGTTAGATGTGAGCTCTAATAGTGTATAAAACCATATAATGGAATGAAATGAAGCATACTATCTCTAAAAGATACTATTGAAAATAAAATTAAATGAAAACAATGTATCTGGGGCATTTGTGAAATACTTTAAGCAATGTTTCTTCAGTCACTGCTCATATTTGTTGAGAAGCAAATGTGTGAAGTGTTTTGTGTAATTGCAAACTGGTACAACCACTCTGGAGATCAATCTTGAGGTTCCTCAGACAATTGGAAATAGATCGACCTGAAGACCCAATGATACCACTCTTGGGAATATACCCAAAAGATGCCCTCCCAGGCCACAGGGGCACATGTTCCATTACATTCAGAGCGGCCTTATTTGTGATAGCCAGAAGCTGTAAACAACCTAGATGTCCCAGGACATAAGAATGGATACAGAAAATGTGGTTCATTTACATAATGGATACTACTCAGCTATTAAGAACAAGGACATCCTGAATTAGCAGGCAAATGGATGGAACTAGAAAATATCATCCTGAGTGAGGTAACTCAGACCCAAAAGGACATGCATGGTATATACTCAATAATAAGTGAATACTAGTTAAAAATATTACAGAGTACTCAAGATACAGTCCAAAATACTCAAAAAGGTCAACAAACTGAAGTGCCCATGTGAGAGTTCTTCAGTGCTACTTGGAAGAGAGAAGAAAGTAATCATAAGTGGGGAGGAAGGGAGGTACCTGGGAGGGAAAGTGGACAGGAGAGAGTAGTGTGGAAGAGAGAGGAACTTGATCTGGTATTGGGAGAGGGAAAAGAACTGAAGCCCTGAGGGCCAGAAGAAAGAATGGAAACAGGCAACCTCATGGTATAAGAGGTTGGGGGGAACCTCCAGAATGCACCAGAGACTTGGGAGTTAAGAGATTCTCAGGAATCAAAGAGCCTTAGATGAAATTCCTGACAGTAGGAAGAGAGAACTTATAGAGCCCAGCTCCAACAGGAAGACAGGGCATCAAGTGACAGATTGTGGGGCTATACACAGTCTGGTTTCTAGTAGAGTTGAAGTTTGAACCTCTGGGTCTCCATGGTGATAATTCACCTATGGGGACAGAAGGAGTTCTCTCATTTCTCCTGGAACTTGGTTTCCTGTCTAAGTTACAGCCTCCACAGCCCCCACAGGAGAAGAAGCATGGCTAGGTAAGCAATGTCCCAAGCTTCTGACCTTCTGGCTAAACTCCTCCTCAGTTACCTAGCAACAGTAAAGATAGCAGCATACCATAAAAAGGGCTGCTCAGCCCCAGGTCACTCTCTTGCTCTCTTGCTCTTACTCTCCTTACACTTACTCTTCTCTCTCCTCTCTCCTCTGTCCTCTCTCCTCTGTCCTCTCTCCTCTGTCCTCTCTCCTCTGTCCTCTCTCCTCTCTCCTCTCTCCTCTCTCCTCTCTCTTCTCTCTCTCCTTCCTCTCTTCCTCTCTCTTCTCTCTTTCTCTCTCTCCCTCTTACTCTCTAGCCTTTCTTCTCTTTCTCATTTCCCCTTTGTTTCCTAGTCTCTCTCTCTCTACCTTCTCTCTTTCCCCCTGCCTTTGTATAATAAAGCTCTAAAGCCAAGGCCCGTTGCACAGACTCTCGCCTGTGTGGGAACATCTCTCCCTAAGCCCTCTCTCCCATAACCCCTGGGCTGCAAGGTGTTGCTCTGGAGCCCCTGGTTTCCAGTGCTGCCCCTTGTCTATTCCCTGTCAAGTGGGGTCAGAGGCTTAGATGCAGAGGCTTAGATCCCCCCTCCTTCCTCAGCCCACTTTTTGTTCTCACAAGGGATGGGGTTGTCATCCCACAGTCACTTCTCTGACCTATAATTGTTCCTGTCTGAAAGAATTACAGGGATGGAAATGGAGAGGAGCCTGAGGAAAAGAAGGTCTAGTGACAGGCTCAAAGTAGGATGTAGCTCAATGGGAGGTCCCAAGGCCTGACACTATTACTGAGGCTATGGTGTGCTCACAAAAAGGGACCTAGCATGATTACCCTCTAGAAGACCCAATAAACAGCTGAGAGAGTCAGATACAGATATTTGCACCCAACCAGTGGACAGAAGCATGTGACCCCTGTTGTTGAAATAGGGAAGACTGAAAGAAGCAGAGGAGAGGGGCAATCCTGTAGAAGGATAGGCAGTCTCAATCTGGCACTCCAAGATGTCTCAAACCCTGGACCACCAAACAGACAGCATATACCAGCTGATATGAGACCGCCAGCAAACATATAGTAGAGGACTCCCGTGTCTGTGTTCATTCAGAGATGATATACCTAACCCCCAAGAGACTGGAGAACCCAGGGAGTTTAGAGGTCAGGTTGGGTAGGGGTTGGTGGACATCCATGTGGAATCAGGGGTATTGAGAAGAAGTGTGGGATGTAGAGCAGTCAGAGGGTAGATCGGGGATGGGAGAGGGGAATGGAATATAAAGTGTAAAAATAAATTTATTTAAAAAGAAAAAGAAAAGAGAAGAAAAATTTGAAGCCTTTAACTTGAGAGAATTTATCTTAAATATAAATCATTTGAAGCATTCTGCACCAAACACTATGTGGAACTAAACCACACACATGACAGAAAATGTTGGCTTTTGCAGCTTATGGTTGTACCTTAAATATTGATTCCAACTGATATGTAGGGCTGACATGATTTTATGTTTTATCCTCACAAACATGTATTAAATCTATTATGTTTGTGTGGAAAATCAATAACAACAATAACAAGTATGTCATGCAATGCTCAATTAATCAGCAACTTAAATATAGTAGAAAACTCACATTGCTTATCCCTGATTTTATTCCTCAAAATCACTACATGAACACAGATAATCAACCACATTTAGCTGAATGAGCTGTGTAGGGATACTGAGAGAATGCTTTGCTCAATGATCATGAAGTAGAACATGAGAATAAATATTTAGAAAATGATATTGACAGATAAATATAATGGACTCCTTTTTGGAATATGCCAGAGAAAATTTGCTCTCTACAAAAACATAATCAATGACATCAACATTGTAGAATATTAGAGACAATTGCATGTGTGCTTCAATTGTTTCAAAGACATTATAACAAGGTATAAAGGAATAGAAGGCAACAACAAAATTTTTTAATCCTGAAAATATTCAAAATAGGAGACTTGCAGGAACAATCCTATGCACAACAGGAAGGCTAAAAATAGCTATTATGTGATGGCCTTAGGCTTACAAACCTTAATTGTAGTTGTGGACCACTTTAGTGATTTCCAGCAATAATTTCCAAAAGCTCACTTCTTTGTGAACATGTTAATACTACAGAATGTGAATAAAAATATGAGGGAAATGTTTATATGTCTTGACCAGGAAGTATACATATATTATGACTCAAAATTAACTGCTGAATATCAAGAAAATATGTATCATTTTGTGGTAAGAGAGATTTATAGTATTTATTTAAAGTTTAAGAAAATGAGGCATTTTGCCAAAATGGTGCTTTGATTATATAAGAAGAGAGAAACAGGAAATTTTCACCAGTTATTAAACAGCATAAAATACAAAGATGAAATTCTGCACAAAATATAGTGCTTTAATAAAAACCTTCAACACCCATAGTTTGGTGATTTTCAGTTCATACAATAAAATTGTAAGCTGGGAGAAAACATATTTCTTTCTTTTATGTACTTAGTGACCACCAGCCTCATAGAGTATGGTCTTTATCAACAGTTGTCCTGGATTTTGATGATCAAGTGATTTATGTTTCTATGCCTAGTTCCCCAAGAACAATTCTCTGCCCATTATTTCTGGCCAAGTAGAATCCAGATGCATATTTCTAAGTAATCTCGCTGTATGTGAAACTATGTGTTTTTTATTAGATATTACTGTGATAAGGTTGTCTTGTCAAACTACTAAATCAACAACTGAACAAGCTGTCAGGTAGTGGCTGGAAATGTCTTTTGTCCATGGCTCAATTATAATCTGGCCAATAGGAATGCAGAGAGGAAATGTAAAGGTGATTAATTGATTGCAATGTCACACTGAGCAAGTTAACTCTCACTACTCTAAATGTAAGTTGACACTATAAATGAGAATGGGGAAGAAACAAAACAGTTAGGATGAAAGCTATCAGACTACAAAAGAGAACAATCTAGAAACAAATATGAGCTCAATTAAAGAGACTAGGGATTTGCTACACAAGTAATATTGCTTCACCCTGTGGCTTCCATATTCTCTGGGACTAAGGACTCCTTTACTTTCCCTTGTATGACTAAGAAATTTTAAGACACAAAGATAATTCCCAAAGAGAATCATTGAAAATGTGTAGAATTGCTTGGGACAAGCCAAGCATCTTTTTCTACACAGGATGTCCTTTAGAGAATCACATTGCTTTATTTAGAATGAAAGTGTGCTATCCACACAGAAGCCAGATGGATGGATGTGAACTGCATGCGATGTAACTGAGTGTCAACACAAGGAGACAGGGAATGGAAGCCAGAAGAACAGAGCAATGAGAAAGAGAGACAAGGAGTTCAAAGTAAGGCTGCAAAGCTGTCAAACCAGGACACAGAAGGGACAGAAAAGACACCAAACTGAGTATTGACGAAGCTTCAGAAAAGCTGGCAAAGGGGGTGACAATCACCAATCTGGAAAGTGGGAAAATTAAAAATCTCTTCAAAGCTCAAATCCATGGAGGAATTGCTGAGGGTAGACATGACATAGGCTGGATGGAGCAGACAGCACTGCTCCTTTTCTCCATCCTGCATCAGCTGTAGATCCTTCAAGGGAAGCAGAGCGGAACAAAAAAGGAGCTAGCTGTCTGTGGTGAGGTGGATGTACTCTGATCTCAGTTCCTTAGCAAGGATCTTGTGAACATTTTTAAAACATAGTGTTTGCCAGGAAGCAAGAGTTAAAACTACACCCCTAATCTAGAGCAGGTAAAACACCAGGAAGCCTCCTGACTGAGTGAAGCAAGAACAGAACACAACTTCAAGTAGATCAAAGACTTTAATAAAACATTATCCTCTAAATCTAATCAACAATCAATAAATGGGATTTCATAAAACTGAAAAGCTTCTGTAAGGCAAAGGACACTATCAATAGGACAAAATGGCAACATGCAGAATAGGAAAATATCTTCACCAACTCTGCATCTGACAGACAGGTAATATCCAACGTATACCAAGAACTCAAGAAGTTTAACACCAAGAAGCCAAATATCTAATTACAAATGTGAGTTCCAGAGCTAAACATAGAACCCTCACGAGAGGATCTCCAATGACTGAGAAGCACTTCTTTCAATATCCTCAGTCATCAAGGAAATGCAAACCAAAATGACACTGAGATTCCACCTTACTCCACTCAGAATATCTAAGATACAAAACTCAGGTGATTAGCACAGGAACAAGTGGAACACTTCCATTGCTGGTAGAAGTACAAATTTATACAACACTAGAAATCAACTTGGTGGTTTCTCAAAAAATTTGGAAGAGTTCATCTACCTCAAGACACAGCTATACCACTCCAAGGCATATACACAAAAGATGCTCTACCGCACAACAAGGACTCAGCTATGTTTATAAAGCTTTATTTATAATAGCTGGAAACTGGAAACAATCAAGATGTTCTTCAACTGAAGAGTGAATAAAGAAAATGTAGTTCACATGGAATAACCTTCACGCATGGGATGTTATTTAAAAACTATTAAAAACAAGGTCATCATGAAAAATTCCCACAAATAGATAGATCTAGAAAATATCATCCTGAGTGAAGAAATCCAGACCCAGAAAGACACACACTCATTTATAAGTGGATATTAGCCATAAAGTATAGGATAACCATAGTACAAACAGACCAAAATGATAAGGAAAAAGGAAGACCCAGGGAAGGATGCTTGAATCTCACTTAGAAGGCGAAATAAAATAGACATAAGAATTAGATGGAGAGGGGGAACTGGGAGAGGGTTTTGGAAGGGGAGCAGGGCTGGGGCTCTGGTGTGGGGAGAGCAGGAGTGTGGGTAAGAGGGGACTCAGAGAATAGAAGTAAAATCGGTATGGAGTGAGGGCATCTCTGGGACAAACTACAGTCCTAGGAGTGGGGGAGGGAGAGGGAGAGGAGGAGGCTGCTTGGAGAATCTGAGGATGACCCTAGATGAGGGGATATGATCCTGAAACTGAAACTTCTGGTAGCCATTTAGAACTTCCAGTGGAAGGAGACGGACTCTAATCCATGCACAAAACCTTCAATTCAAAAATTGTACTGCCTACAAAATGTGCACGGATAAAGATGGAGAAGAAATTGAGGGAATGGGTCGCCTAACTTGAGACCAATGCCATAAGAGAGATCCTACTACTGACTCTATTCCTTAATAGTTTATTAAATATTCTGCTATATGGCAGACAGGAGCTTAGCAAATTTATTATCTGAGATGCTTCATCCAGCAACTGATGGAAACAGATGCAGAGATCTGTAACCAAAATTAGGAAGAGCTATAGGAATCCTGTGGAAGAGTTGAGAAAAAATTGCAGGAGCCTAATCGGTTAAGGATACCACCAGAAGATCTATGGAGCCAATTAACCTGGACCCATCAAGCCTCACAGAGCCTGAACGACAAACCAAAGAGCACGCATGGATTGGATCCAGACACCCTTTGCACTGGTAGCAGATAAGAAGCTTGGTCATCATGTGGTTTCCCCAACAACTGGAGTGGGGACTGTCTCTAACTAGGAGTCTCTGGGGGGAAAAGAGAAGGGTAGAGTAGGAGAATGGGTATGGGAGAATGGGACAGGGAGAAGAGGAGAGAGTGGGGCTGTGATTGAGAAGTAAAGTGAATAAATAAACTAATGAACAAAAATGTTATTGCAAAAATGCACCTCTATGGACAATAAATTGGCTACAGTGAACTGTACAGTTACTCTGATTCTGTGCACTTCTCTGACATCCATTACTTAGCACAGTGTATGTTTATTAAATCTAAGCTTTCTACTTTATATGACAAAGGAGAATGAGGAGGAGGGAGAGAGGGAGGGAAAGGAGGAGGAGGAAAAGGAGGAGGAAGAGGAGGAGGAGAAGGAGAAAGAGGTAAAGAATGAATGTCCTTTATTTCAGGCATGATTTTTTGAGTAGAAAAATAATCCTGTCTATCAGAAATAAAACATAATTTATATTTTAACTCAAACTTGTGAACATGTATTCAAAAAGATAAAATTTTTCAATAACTCTATCACATATAGTTGTTTGCCTGTATTTGAGAAATATAAGAAGCTGAGTACATTTGGATCCTTATTTTAGTGACTCTCTGTTATTGCTCCTTACCTGGTATTCCCCTACCCGTCCCCATTAAGCTAGGACAGGGCCATGCTTCCAAGAAAAGACATTTGTAAAGAACACTTTTGTTGTAATGGTTAGTTTGTATAATGTGAGTTTTATGGCAACTTGTGATGTCTGACATTGTCCTAAAGACTGAAGAATGGAGATGTATGTTTCAATCAAAGGCGTTACTGATATACTGATATTTGAATAAATACTGTTGTATTTTAAAATCTCTTTCCATTTTATTACAAAAATCAAGGGTGAAACATTTTGCCCTAGGTAAGGAAATTATACTCTGGATCTCAAAAACATTTGATCTTAATGATTAAGTACAATGAATGCTGTATAATTAATTTCTGATATTACTTTACAAATGCTCATTATTGAAAATAAATACATAATGCAATGTTTCAGTAGAGAAACAAACAAATGTTTACACAGAGCTACATAAGTGATTATTTTCACAGTATGCTGCATATGTAAGGTTTTTATTTACCAAGGAAAAATTACTCTAGCATATTTAATGCTCTTCAAAATTTTTCTGTCAAGAATAAATAACAACCATCATCATATTATTTGAAGATTATTATTAAAATGAAATTCATAATAAACTTTTAATTAAAACCTAATGCTTATAAAATGGAAAGATAAGTAGTTCTTTGTTTCTTATCGTTTTTTACAACAATCTGCTAACATGTGCTTCAAAACTACCAAGGGAAATCATACAGAGAAGGGAAACACAAAGCATTAAATTTCACTGTTAAAAAAGTTGTTTATTTAATATATGCTTGTAAAATATTTCAAAATATTTTACTTACATGGGTTATATTAAGAAAAATAAGTTTTTGAAATAAATCAAAAGCTGAAAAAAACTTAAGAAATATACCAGGTTCCTAAAAATACAAGTTCTGAAAATATCAATTTCATCACACACTGTGAGCTCTCAGCCTTATTTAGAAAATAGATGCATTTCGTAACTTTATTAGCAAGTGAAAGCTATGTATCTAATTATTGTGTGGGTTGATTAGTCAGTGTGTATTTAGATTATTGAATTCAAAATATATAGAATCAGATTTACTTATTTTAAGAGATAGTGTTTTGACATTTTAATCAATATTAGCTTCCAAAATCTCTAGATTAAAGATTGGCTATTTACTAAATATAATTTTTTATGTATTTCACCCTATATTCTTTTAAAGCAAGCATAGAAGAATTTTTAAAATGTTTGTAAATAATCTGTTCCCCTGATTCTGAAATTAATAAATAAGTGGGTCACCCAGGGTTGAGTGTGTGCATGTGTAGCATGCTATGTCCACAATACTAATAAACACACAGAAGAAAATGTGCACATATATTTTAATGCACAAATTCATTCTAATCGGAATAATTTTGAGGTTTATTGGCCATAGAGCTACATGGACATTTTTAGCAGCAGATTAGAGTCAATAATAAATGGGTAATTCATTTAAACGTCAATTCAGCTTCAATGATATATCTTTATCATTGCTCATTAAATGCAATAGAATCCTCTGAGATGTTTTTTCCTTGACACTTCTGTGCCTTGAACTGAAGGTAAATCACACTTTTACCATCATGATCCTACACAGGGCACTAGTGGGCTCAAAATGTGGTAGGAATTGCATGAGTTTACTGCCTCTGCACCATTCTGTATTGACAAAATATTCACCAGTGTGAGAACAGTATAGATGTGTGCACAGATTCTGTTAATGAGCAGCATAGTATCTTCAATCTCATTGTGACAATATGCACACAATCCACACACTGTATTTACCTCACAGAATTGGTAATTATTGTGTTTTCCACTTCTTTTACTCCCAATGAGCTAACATTTAGACTGACTCAGTTTGTTTAACTCTATAGTTTGCTCAAATGCTCAAACTCTTGAAAAACAGTGCATATCTCTAATACATTGCAATTTTTTGTTGTCCAAATAAGGACATGATCACACTGATCTACATAAATAGACTCTAAAGTTAAGTTTTAGAGCTAGGTAATTAACAACAGTTTTTGAAAGATGTTTTTATATATATCAAAATTGCATTAAAGAAGTACATGCAGATTTCAAAGAAAGGGAAATCACAATAGAACCTAAGTGGTAGTATACGCCTTCATGCCTGATGCTTAGGGCTATATTTTTATTGTCCTTTCAAAAACCTTAATTTATTTTTATGTATTGGTCAAATAAACAGCACTAAACAGGAGCAATAAATTATCAAGAACCAATAATTTACTAGTCAATTCTATATCTCAAGCAAACTTAATTTTAAATTTATAAGTAGACTTCTAGTTGAAACATTGATCTGGTATTTATTGGCAATTTTATTAATATTTGAGTAAAATGCTCAGATGATAATGTTGCATTATTGGTTTCTCAGAAAATTGGAGCCTGTAGACCCAGCTATTCCACTTTTGGGCTTATACCCAAAAGATGCCCTACCATGCCAAAGGGACACATGTTCTACTATGTTCATAGTGGCCTTTTTTTCTGATAGCCAGAAGCTGGAAACAACCCAGATGTCTCACAAAGGAAGAATGGTTACAAAAAATTTGGTTCATTTACACAATGGAATATGTCTCAGCTATTAAGAATGAAGACATCCTGGGTTTTGCAAATGGATGGAACTAGAAAATATCACATTGAGTGAAGTAACTCAGACCCAAAAGGACATGCATGGTATGTACTCCCTAATAAGTTGATATTAACCACAAAAAGTACAGAATGCCTAATATACAGTCCACAGAACTCAAAAAGGTCAACAACCTGAAGTGCCCAAGTAGGGATGCTTCAGTCCTACTTGGGAGGGAGAAGAAAGCAACCACAGGGAGGAGGGACCTGGGGGGAATGGTATAAGGGGGACACAGGAACATAATCTGGTATAGGGTGGAGGGAAAGGACTAAAGACCTGAGGGCCAACAGAAAGAATGGAAACAGGCAACTTTCGAAGGTAGGAGGTTAGGACAGCCCTCCAGAATGTACCAGAGACCTGGGAGGTGAGAGACTCTCAGGACTCAATGAGAGGGACCTTTGATGAAATGCCCTACATTGGGAAGAGGAAACTTGTATGGCCCTCCTCCAACAGAAAGACAGGGCATCAAGTGAGGGATGGGGTTGTCATCCTACAATCAAAACTCTGACCCATAATTGTCCCTGTCTGAAAGAACGTCAGGGATGGAAATGGAGAGGAGTCTGAGATAAATAAGGTCTTGTGACAGGCCCAAAGTGGGTTCCAGCTCTAGGAGTTGTCCCAAGGCCTGACACTATTACTGAGCCTATGGAGCACTCACAGAAAGGGACCTGTCATGACTGCCCTCCAAAAACCCAATAAGCAGCTGAGAGAGTCAGATGCAGATATTTGCACCCAACCAATGGTCAGAAAGTGCTGACCCTGTGGTTGAATTTGGGGAAAGCTGGAAGAAGATGAAGAATTGACTAACCGGGTAACCCTGTAGGAGGACCAGCAGTCTCAATTAATCCTAACCACCAAGATCTCTCAGACACTATACCACCAACCAGGCTGCATATACCAGCTGATATGAGACCCCCAACATATATACAGCTGAGGAGGCCTTAGGAATTTAGAGGTCTAGTGGGTGAGGGTTGGGAGGTAGGGACATGCTCATGGAGACAGGGGCATGGCAAGGATGTGGAACAGTCAGAGGGTGGACCAGGAGGGAAATAAAATCTGGTGTTTTAAATAAATAAATAAATAAAATTTTAAAATCCTAGAGAATATTCTTCGCACAATTTTTTTTTGTTCAGTGCTGCTTATGAGAAATTTATTACTCTAATTGGATTATTTATTGATAAAATAGAGATGACTATGGTCCCTGTAGTTAAAAGTATTTACTTCTTTCCAGAACCTTGAGATTGGATGCTAGGATTATATGATTATAAGGAGCCTCATATCTGTTGTAACTCCTACACTGAGCAAACAGACACCCTCTCTGGCCTCCAGAGGTGACATCAATCATGTACACCATAACATATACTTATAATTTACATATTATTATTTGTTATTATTTTTAAATATGTTTTTAATTAAAATATAACTACATAGCATTATCATCACCTTTTCTTCTCTCCACATGCTCCTAGGTACTCTTCCTCTACGGACTTCCGTATCCGACCTAATCTCAAGGTAACACATGCTTTTCCCTAGTTATTACCACTATATACATACACATGGATGTGTATGAAAACATATAAATAAAACATACTGATCTTTAAATTATGAAAGCAGATAAATAGTATAGTCATTGTATATAAAAATGACAGTATACAGAGACAAAGTTTTGAGCTAAGATGAAAGGATAGACCATCAAGAGAGTACCCCACCCGGGGATCCATCCCATAATCAGCTACCAAATGTGGACACTATTGCACATACCAGCAAGATTTTGCTGAAAGGTCACTGATATAGCTGTCTCATGTGAAGCTATGCCAATGCCTGGCAAATACAGAAGTGTATACTCACAGTCATCTATTGCATGGAACACAAGATCCCTAATGGGAGAGCTAGAGAAAGTACCCAAGGAGCTGAAGGGGTCTGCAACACTATAGGTGGAACAACATGAGCTAACCAGTACCCCCAGAGCTCATGTCTCTAGCTGCATATGGAGCAGAAGATGGCCTAGTCGGCCATCATTGGGAAGAGAGGCCCCTTGGTATTTCAAACTTTATATGCCGCAGTACAGGGCAATGCCAGGACCAAGAAATTGGAGTGGGTGATAGGGGAGTAGGGCGAGAAGAGGGTATAGGGGACTTTCAAAATAGCATTTGAAATGTAAATGAAGAAAATAACTAATAAAAAATGAAAAAAAATGCGCAGAATCTTAAAAAAAATGACAGTATAGTTTAAAGAGATGGCTTCACAGTTTTAAAAGCAGTTGTTCCTCTTGCAGTGGACTAGGATTTAGTTCCAACAGCTCACGTGGCAGCAAACATCCATAAGTAACTCCAGTTCTAGGCCATCTGTGACTCTTTTCTGACCTCCATGCATTACACACATGTGCTGAGCAAACACAGTTGCAGGCAAAATCCTATATGCATAAAACCAAAATAATTAAAATCTTTTTAAAACCTGAAAGTACCCAGAAAGACCTTTATATTCTAGATTTGACTGCTAAACTCAGGAGCTATGGGCTTAACAATATAGTTTTATATTTTATATCACTAAAATGAATAGGAATAGATACTTTCTGAAACAAAAAATCATTTGTTCATAATGTGTAAGGATAGAGTGGGATTCTCAATATTATCAGCTACTTTCTTCATTCTATTAGAAATCTGTCATATATACCACAGGCTCTATTTTATGACTTTGTTTCAGAAAGCGAAGCAAATGATATATTGGATTGGTTTTTACAATTAACATTCCAACCAACAGTTCTATAATTACCTGTTAATTTGGGAGATGCCATAGCTCATGTGTTGAGGTTAGAGTACATCTTACAGGATAGTTTTCTCTGCTTTTACATAGTTGGTCCCACAGATCAAACTCAGAAAACCAAGCTTGGAAGCTAATGAGAAGCCTCCATGACCCTTGCTTGTCATTTCTCTATATATATTTTTTCTGTTTTCTTAACGACAAGAACTTGCTTGGTATCCCAGGCTATGCCCAAGACCTGTCTCCTGAGCACTGGTACTAAAGGCAGGAAATACTGGAATGTTATAATAGTTCTTTTTAAAGATAACTTCAAGTATCTTCTCATTGTAATGCACAGGCTGTTCTTCTTTTATTAAACTTAGAGAACACATATGTAACTCCACTCAGGTTGGATGCTCTGAGGTTTAAAGATGATTTCAAACAAGATGTGGTTCATTAGAAAGGGCCATGAACTGGGAATGTGTCCAAAGATGCTCATAATCCTCAAATATGCCTCCCATGATATTATATGTGGTGGGATTATTTTGATTTCTCTATGTGTGCATGTATCTGTGTATTTCTCACATGAAATATGGTGCCCAAAAGAGCCCAGAAAAGTGTGTTAGATTCCCTGAAGTTTGGGAGGGCTGTATGCCCAATATGAGTGTTGGGAATTAACTCAGTTCCTCTGGAGAAACAAGAAAACATTCAACCACAGAATCAGCCCTCAACTTTTAGTTGCTTTTTATCTTTCGGAAGTAGCTTATCTCAGGTATCTAAACTGGCTACATCCAATATAATCAGCAAATAGATAATCTTCAAAAATACATAGTAATTACAGAATACTTATATGCAAAACTACTTGGAAGAACATTGATAACAATTGTCAGGCTATTGATTTATAGATATTTTCTCATAAAAACACTATGAGACATCATTTTTTCCATTTTGCATTCTAAATAAGCAACTATATTTTGTATTTAAATTCACTATTATATACTTCTGTATCACTTTAAAGAAATGTAGGATATTTTTAGAAAAACTAAATAAATTGTTGTCATTTTATTCATAAATTGGAGAATTTTTTTTTTATTTTGAAGCCAATATCATTGAAACTTGTGATACTTCTAAGCTTCTATTATGTCTTTGTTGTTTGCTTGGTTTGTTTGGTTTTGTTCTTGTTTTTCCTTTACTTTTATGTTATTGGCTGACAATTTATTTCCCTTGGTATGTAACCTTCCTTTGCAACAAGACTCCCTTGTGTCTAACAGCAAACATTCGTGACTTTGACCAAGACCTTTCTTTGACTACTTGACCCTCTTTGCCCTCATGTCAATCAAGTGGAATTGCCAAGGAATCACTGCTATTTAGAAACAGCCATCAGTCAGTGATTAATGGGGCTTTTATCCAACGTCTTACAGTGAAATTCATCATAAGTTACCTACATGAAAAATGGCTGAAACATTAGCTCTTTGAATGGTTGATTCTAAATTTTCTTAGCAAAAAAACAGACAACACTCATACTATAAGTTCAGTGTTAAATCCATGGAGAACCCACACCAAAATATTTATTCTTAATTTTCTTTCAGCAATGGATTTTTATGTAAGATACATACTACAACATTTTCAAGTACTCAGCCATTAGTCACTTCTTTAAGCATGTATAAAAATTATAATTTTTAGGTTCAATAATAGCTTTAAGAGTAGACAAGAGTTGTCATGTTGTTAAATATAAAAAGCCTAGCCAAGATTCAGTGTAATGTCCCAGCTTATTCTCATATCTTCTCTACTCTATAAGAAAAGAAAAGAAAAGAAAAGAAAAGAAAAGAAAAGAAAAGAAAAGAAAAGAAAAGAAAAGAAAAGAAAAGGGAAGAGGTTGCCATGGTACTTTTACTATGAGAAGAACCTGTGATATTGGAAGGTAAATGCCTTACTGGCAGTAAGGAAGAGAACAACTGAAAGAAAGACCAAATTGAAAGCAGAGTTATTACACACAGCACTAAGGGCAAATTGGACCAGAATCAATGTTCAAGGCACCTTCTTCTCAACTGTTCTCTCCTCAACACACAATACTTCTCAACAAATTCTCCAAAGATGAAAATTACCAAAAGAGTCTTTTTTAACCAAAGTAAAAATAACTAAAAATTAAGTACAGAGAAAAATAAAGATCCAAAAATTATAGTCAAATGATCATTTGTACTTCTTGTATGTTTACCTTTAAAAAATGAAGAAAAGACAGGTAAAATTGAAAAGTTTTGAAAATAAAAACAATAGATCAGAAATGGCAAATAATAATCATAGTTAATAAATTTGAAAACTCATATGCTGATCCTATAAATTGTCATGTAAATTAAAAGTAAGATTCTAATATTTGTGCTCTGTCATACACCCACACATCTCTGACCAGCAGAGACTGTGGGAAGAAACGACATGGGGATGCCAAGTCGGGTTCAGAGCAGCTTGCCTTCTCAGCTTCTGCTGTATTTTGATTCTCTCTCTCTCTCTCTCAGGTTTCACACAGCTGCAGCTGTTCACTCACTCACTCTGGTCTCTCCTATGCTGGTCTCTGGTCTCTGCTACGCTGGTCTCTCTCTCTGCTGGTCTCTGGTCTCACTAATGCTGGTTTGGTCTCCTCATCTAGTCTGCCCTCAATTTATACTTCCATTCACTCATGTCACCTCACACCACCCAGTCATAGACAGACATATCCAAGGCAGCATGCAGGATTGGCTGATAGAATGGTATTGCGAGATGTTGTGCTAATCTCTCCAAGAAGTTACAAGCGCTGCTTTTATTGCGCATGACTTAGACTGGGATAAACAACCAAGGTCATGGGGCTTAGCATAGAGCCTGGGCGCCATCTTTGGCCCATGCGGCCGTTCCCGCTCCCCTCAGTGCTCTACAATAATTTTCAAACACATTGTTATTGAACTTAGGCGTAAATCTAAGGTCTAACCATGTAGCAGAATTTCCCCTAGTTATTTGATTGGCTGATAAAGATGACAGGAAGCCAATCACTGAGTGAAGGTATGGAGGTGAGGCCTGTTGAGCAGAACAGGAAGAGAAGCGGAGAAGAACAGGCTCAGATGAGTTGGAGAATGCAGAGAAAGATGGAGGAAGAAGATGAACCATAAGCACATGGCCTGGAGGAGCTACAAGCAGCTAGGGATTCCATAGAAGGGCAGTAGAGCAGTATAGACTGCATTTGCCCAATCTAGGTGTGCGACTTGTATCAATCTTATATCAATTGAGATTGGAGATTTATATATGTAAATCTGGGTGGTATAAGTCTGTGTGTTATCATTTCATGGGCCTAAGGGGAGCTGAATGATAGCTTCAGGCATTTCAGGAAAGACTGGTTCAGTCCGTTTAGCAAGCAGAGAAAGAGAGAGCTAACTTTGGAGAGGGTTTTGACAGGGGTGGCTTGGCAGCAGGCTGGCCATGGAAACCAGAGCAAAATGGCTGACTGGGGTTGGTCATCAGGGTAGGCAAGACTGCCACTGCTGGTGCCTAGCCAGATTAAGTGTGGTATCTGTTTTAAAGCATGCTGATGTGACTGAAAGTTAATAATTTTATTATTCTAATTTACTTGGCTGATATTTTAGTTTCTTTTCTTATTTGTTTAATACAATACCCTGACCAAAAACCCAAATGAAGAAAAGAATACTTGTGGCTAACAGTTCACAGGGTAAAATCATAGGGAATTATGGTTTTAACACAATTAACATAGTCCTTCACAAACATTAACAAAGGCTAAATAATGCCTCTTGGATATACCTGGAGGCTTGGTAAGGTGATTCCTGACTAGGTCCATTTGAAGGATCACCACATCTGAGTAGCATTGGTAGTAAGACAGGTTATCTCTGGCCATATGTAGATAATCCAGATTAGTTAATTAGATGTAAGTAAAGTCAAGAAAGTTTTGGGGTGTTGAAGTGATATCACAGATACTATCAGGGAAACTATAGAGTTCAGTCAGAACCCTGAGTAAGTGGCCGTGATAATTCAATGTTTATTTTTAGTTGTACTTATTTTCATGTCAGGAAGATGTTTGAATGAGTTACCCAATACAATTCACTTCATTTTCTTTTTCAATTGATTAAGAATATTTACTTATTTTATTAAGGGTGTGTGAGTGTGTGTGTGTGTGTGTGTGTGTGTGTGTGTATGTATGAGAGAGAGAGAGAGAGAGAGAGAGAGACAGAGATTTCTCCAGCTTCTCAATTTTCTTCTTGAAAAAGGACCAAATATGTAATACAGATTTGTGAGTAATTTCCATTACTTTATGAAAATATCTAACCTAACCATCTCTTACATTAAATTTTCTTAAGAATCCAGGACATTTTCCTTTCATGTTAGATAGATTACCAACAACAGATAAAAATAATGATTTCAACAAACCAATGAGTTATTATATTATGCTCATATAAAGTAATCTCAGACTACGAATCAACACAAAGTCACACATCATTACCAACTGAGAAGACATAAAAGTTACATCATGGAATTTCTTTCTCAGTTTACATTCTTCCAATTTACTAGCATTTCCCAAGATAAAGGCTGGCTGGGATGAAAAGATGGAATAATGATTGTAGTGCCCAGCACATGCTGCCTGTTTTTCATCTTCATCCTTCTACTGAGAGTATCAATGGTTCCATCACCAATCCAGAATTTGGATATCATGATAATAGTTAGATCAAGGAGTTTACGTGGCTAGAGGACCAAGGTAATCTCTTTTCTAGAATATCAAAAGAAATGATTATGTTTTCTCAGAATAAAAAATAAATCTAAAACATCATGTTTAAAGATAAAATATTTATCTTTTGCTCATAATTTTAGAAGCTCCACTCTTTGGTCAGTTAATATTTCTACTTTAGCTTGTCACAAGTAAGTACTTACAACAAAACTCTTCATCTCTAGACCAATAAATATCAGAGAGAAGTGTGTGTGCTGGGGTTGGTGGCTTTGTGTGTAGGAGTCTATAGTATCCTTCATCTGCATGCTCCTAAGGACCTAACAATCACAGAGTAGGCCTTTACTGTCCAGCACTGCCCAAAAGCACGTATCAAGCCTTTATCACTTGTGCTTATAAGAGACAGTCTTGATTCAAACAAATCTAGGTATGATAATATGCATCTTCATCCTAGCATCCAGTTAGGTGAAACAGATAGATGGCTAAGAAGTGTAAGCCAACATCAGCAGTTTTATGCCAGATTGGAAAATAAAACAAAATACAAAAATGTCTTCATTTTCAAAGCACACAACCATGTAATATTCATGCTATTGCGATTGGTAAGTATCCATATGCTCATATATGCTCTAAAGTATCTTACTGATAATTATTCCACTATTGAATTTAAAGTATAAATGATTATTCAGCAAACTTATCAAAATTATTCAAGGTACATGCTATATATTGGACCTTTATTTTATTTTAAACACTGAAACTTTAGTTTAAACACGAACAAAGGATTGCTACATTGGTATTTTGCAGTTAGGAATTTTTTTGTGAAATTAAAATACAAGCATATAAACTGGTTTAATCTGGAAACTGAAAAAATACATTTTAAAGAGATAGATTGGGAAAATTAATTAATTCATAACTAGATATGTGCATGTATTTAAGGTTAACAAATTTTGAATGCATTTTTCCATCATTTAGAGGTCAAATCTATGCAAATTTATGTAGCCATGTGGTCTTGAATTAAGAAGGGACATCAGAGGTTATCTGTCTTGCTTTAATGTCTTAGGATCCAGTGTCCAGGCTTCGGTATATTATAGATGTGTGAAGAAGTTAAGACATAATAACTGAAAGAAAAATATATGACTATTTGTAGTTTATAGTTTGAAAAATGATGAAACATTTTAAATCTTGTAGGGTCACAAAATAGATTTCAGAATTTCACTGTTATTGAATATTTAACATATATAGACATAGGCCAATGCTTGTTTTCAGAATATGAAAAAAAGAAAAAATAACAAGTAAACACACTAACAAGTAAAATGGTTGATTGTAAATTAGTCAGTGAAACAAATGAGAGTTCAACACAATTTGAAAAAAGAGAGGGAGAGAGGGAGAGAACACACACACACACACACACACACACACACACACACACACACAGGGCAACCCCACATGCAGGAAATCCTTGACTACCATGGATATATTTATAAATGAAGAGAATATTTTGAAATTGTCTTCCTCTTCTTGTTCTTGTTCTTGGTCTTGTTCTTGCTCTTGCTCTTGCTCTTGCTCTTGCTCTTGCTCTTGCTCTTGCTCTTGCTCTTGCTCTTCTTCTTCCTCTTCATCTTCTTCTTCCTCTTCCTCCTCCTATTCTTCTCCTTCTCCTCTTCTTTTCCTCCTCCTCTTCTTCTTCTCCTCCTCCTCCACCTTCTCCTTCTCCTCCTCTTCTTTTTTCTTCATTTTTAATAAACAAGTGCTCCTAATTTGCTGTAAAGAACTTATTAAAATTCTGCAATATTTGTTAAGGGAAAAGGTTTCTAGACTTATTTTGTGCTTAAAAGGGGGAACAATTCAATGAACCAAGGAAAATCAAAGGTGACATTGGAAAGTTATTTAATTTATAAAAAATTTGATATGGATAACTAAATAAATTTTTCTTATTTTTCAACTGTGACAAAACACCAAGATCAAGGCAACTTACAGAAGAAAGAGGTTATTTGAATTTATTTGTTAAAGCTTAACAGGAGTAGAGTAATGACCATGGTAGGGAGCATGGCAGCAAGCAGGCAAGCATGGAGCAGTAGCTAAGAGATCATGTCTTGAGACCTAACTAAAGGCAAAGAGAGCTAACTAGCATTAGCATAGGCTTTTGAAACCTCACAAACTGCCCTCAGTGACACACTGTCTTCATTAAAGCCACTTCTCTTTATCTTTACCAAACAGTTCTACCT
This sequence comes from Mus minutoides, assembly GCA_902729485.2. Taxonomy (NCBI): domain Eukaryota; kingdom Metazoa; phylum Chordata; class Mammalia; order Rodentia; family Muridae; genus Mus; species Mus minutoides. The sequence goes on along the minus strand of LR750030.1, from coordinate 545,787 downwards.
CCTGAGGACTAAGTTTTCAAACACATCAGCCTCTAGAGGCCATTCTGATTAAAACCACTTCAAAGCACATGATTATGTTTTAGTATCTAATAGGAAAGAGAAACAGAGAGAAAGAGACAGAGAGGCAGAGAGACAGAGAGAGACAGAGAGAGAGAGATACACACATACACACACACACACACACACACACATACACACCCCACACTGTAAACATTTCTATGGGTATCTGTCTCTCTATTTGGAAATATTAATTTGTAGAGCATCCTCTGAGTAAAATAAAACATAAGGTTGATTCCTATTTTTCTTATAAGAAGAAATTGGTGTTCCAGCTTGCTCTTATGATTTTGCCATTAATTGCCTGTCAAATCATCAAAATGGTTGTGGTTTCAAACATCAGTTCAAGCAGACAAAGAAAGCAAATTATAACTAGCTGACCACAAAAGTTATGATTTCAAGGGGAAACCTTTTTTTTTTTTTTTTTTTTTTTTTTTTTTTTTTTTTTTTTTTTTTTTTTTTTTTTTTTTTTTTTTAGAATAAAGGTTTTATTTGGCTTATACTTCGGCACCACTGTTTACCATCAAAGAAAATCCATTCAGGAATTCAAACAGGGCAGGAACCTATAGGCAAAAGCTGAGGTCATGGATAGACTGCTTACTGCATTGTTCCTCATGGATTGACCAGCTTAAATTCTTATAAAACCCAGGACCAACAAGCCAGGAATGACCCACACACAATGGGATGGGCCCTCCCCATCAATCACTAATTAAGAAAATGGCCTAAAGGCATGCCTGCAGTCCAATCTTTTTTTTTTTTTTCTTTTTTTTAAGAGGGGAACACTAGCCATATTTATTAAGAAACAAACAACCACTGAGAATTTAAACACCACCACCAAATATGAACAGTGTTAAGATCATAGTTATCATGCATTTCAAAAACAAATATAAATATATATTGTCTCAGTTAATTTTTTATCATACACCAAATGATTTTAGCATATATCTATACAAATACAAATATATCACCAAATAACTAAGTAATTAAGACCATTAATTAATACACATTTTACTCAGCAGCATTTCTAATCTGTACTTAAATAAATAAAATCCTGAAACACAAAACTAACATTTATAAATGCAAAACTATGCAAATCACTCTTTATATGCTATCTGACTACAATGCAATAAAACACAAAATGTACAATAAACAAATTTCTAGTGAATATACTAAATTATACTATTTGTTTAGTGTTCTAGAATTTATTTATTTATTTATTTATTTATTTATTTATTTATTTATTTATTTATTACTTCTTTTTTTTTGAACATTTATTAGATAATTTCTTCATTTACATTTCAAGTGTTATCCAGAAAGTTCCCTATACCCTCCCGCTCCCGGCCCTGCTCCCCTACCCACCCACTCCCACATCTTGGCCCTGGCGTTCCCCTGTACTGGGGCATATACAGTCTGCATGACCAAGGGGCCTCTCTTCCCAATAATGGCCAACTAGGCCATCCTCTTCTATATATGCAGCTAGAGACATGAGCTCAGGGGGTACTAGTTAGTTCATGTTATTTTTCCACCTATAGGGTTGAAGACCCCTTCAGCTCCTTGGGTACTTTCTCTAGCTCCTTCCTTGGGAACCCTGTGTTCCATCTAATAGCTGACTGTGAGCTTCCATCTCCATGTTTGCCAGGCATTGGTATAGTCTCCCACGAGACAGCTATATCCGGGCCCTTTTAACACTATCTTGCTGGCATATGCTATAGTGTCTATGATTGGTGGCTGATTGTGAGATGGATCCCTGGCAGCCTCAGTCATTGGGTACATCCTTTGGATTCAGCTTCACACATGCTCTCTGTAACTACTTCAATGTGTGCTTTGTTCTTAATTCTAGGAAGGGGTGACATGTCCACATTTTGATCTTCCTTCTTCTTGAGTATCATGTGTTTAGTAAATTGTATCTTGGGTAGTCTAGGTTTCTGGGCTAATATCCACATATCAGTGAGTACATGTTATGTGAGTTCTTTTGTGATTGGGTTACTTCACTCAGGATGATGGCCTCCANACTTATATATACTATCATATCATCTGCAAATAGTGATAATTTGAGTTCTTCCTTTCCAATTTGTATCTCCTTGACCTCCTTTTGTTGTAGAATCGCTCTGACTAGGACTTCAAGTACTATATTGAATAAGTAGGGATAAAGTAGGCAGCCTTGTCTGGTCCCTGATTTTAGTGGGATTGCTTCCAGCTTCTCTCCATTTTGTTTGTTGTTGGCCACTGTTTTGCTGTAGATTGCTTTTATCATGTTTAGGTAAGGGCCTTGAAAGACCTTTATCATAAATGGGTGTTGGATTTTGTCAAATGCTTTCTCAGCATCTAAGGAGATGATCATGTGGTTTTTATCTATGAGTTTGTTTATATAGTGTGTTACGTTGATGGATTTTTGTATATTAAACCATCCCTGCATTCCTGGAATGAAGACTACTTGGTCATGATGGATGATCTTTTTGATGTGTTCTTGGATTCGGTTGGCGAGAATTTTGTTGAGTATTTTTGCGTCGATATTCATAAGGGAAATTGGTCTGAAGTTCTCTATTTTTGTTGTGTCTTTATGTGGTTTAGGTATCACAGTAATTGTGGCTTCATAGAATGAATTGGGTAGTGTACCTTCAGATTCTGTTTTGTTGAATACTTTGAGAAGAATTGGAACTAGGTCTGCTTTGAAGGTCTGATAGAACTATGCACTAAACCCATCTGGTCCTGGGCTTTTTTTGGTTGGGAGACTATTAATGACTGCTTCTATTTCTTTAGGAGATATATGGCTGTTTAGGTCATTAATCTGATCCTGGTTTAACTTTGGAACTTGGTATCTGTCTAGAAAGTTATCCATTTCATCCAGATTTTCCAGTTTTTGTTTTTTTTTTTTAAAGATTTATTTTATTTATTATACATAAGTACACTGTAGCTGTCTTCAGACACTCCAGAAGAGGGAGCCAGATCGGATGGTTGTGAGCCACCATGTGGTTGCTGGGACTTGAACTTATCACCTTCGGAAGAGCAGTCGGGTGCTCTTACCCGCTGAGCCATCTCACCAGCCCCCAGTTTTTTTTAATATAACCTTTTGTAGAAGGATCTGATGGTGTTTTGAATTTCCTCAGGATCTGTTGTTATGTCTCCCTTTTCATTTCTGATTTTGTTGATTCGGATGCTATCCTTATGCCCTCTAGTGAGTCGGGCCAAGGGTTTGTCTATCTTGTTGACTTTTTCAAAGAACCAGCTCCTGGTTTGATTGATTCTTTGGATAGTTCTTTTTGTTTCCACATGGTTGATTTCACCCCTGAGTTTGATTATTTCCTGCCTCTACTTCTCTTAGGTGACTCTGCTTCCATTTATTCTAGAGCTTGCAGATGTGCTGCCAAGCTACTTGTGTAAGCTCTCTCCATTTTTTTTTTTTTTTTTGGTAGGAACTCAGAGCTATGAATTTACCTCTCAGGAATGCTTTCATTGTATCCCATAAGTTTGGGTATGTTGTGGCTTCATTTTCATTAAACTCTTGAAAGTCTTTAATTTCTTTCTTTTTTTCTTCCTTGACCAAGGTATCATTGAGTAGAGTGTTGTTCAGTTTCCAAATAAATGATGGTGTCCTGATACTTATGTTGCTATTGAAGAGCAGACTTAATCCTTGGTGATCTGATAGGATGCATGGGACAATTTCAATATTTTTGAATCTGTTGAGGGCTGTTTTGTGGCCAATTATGTGATCAATTTTGGAGAAGGTGCCATGAGGTGCTGAGAAAAAGGTATATCCTTTTGTTTTAGGATGAAATATTCTGTAGATATCTGTTAAGTCCATTTGTTTCATAGCTTCCATTACTTCGACTGAGTCTCTGTACAGTTTCTGTTTCCAGGATCTGTCCATTGATGAGAGTGGGTTTGTTGAAGTCTCCCACTATTACTGTGTGAGGTGCAATGTGTGTTTTAAGCTTTACTAAAGTTTATTTAATGAAAGTGGCTGCCCTTGCATTTGGAGCATAGATATTCAGAATTGAAAGTTCCTCTTGGAAGATTTTGACTTTGATGAGTATGAAGTGCCCCTCTTTGTCTCTTGATAATTTTGGGTTGAAAGTCTATTTTATTCGATATTAGAATGGCCACCCCAGCTTTTTTCTTCGGGCCGTTTGCTTGGAATATTTTTTTCCAGCCTTTCACTCTGAGGTAGTGTCTGTCTTTTCCTGAGGTGTGTTTCTTGTAGACAGCAAAATGTCGGGTCCTGTTTGTGTAGCCAGTTTAATAGTCTATGTCTTTTTATTGGAGAATTGAGTCCATTGATATTAAGCGATATTAAGAAACAGTAATTGTTGTTTCCTGTCATTTTTGTTTTTAGAGTTGGGATTCTGTTCTTGTGGCTGTCTTCTTTTAGGTTTGTTGAAGGATTACTTTCTCTAGGGCAGAGTTTTCATCCTTGTATTGGTGTTTTTCTGTTATTATCCTTTGAAGGGCTGGATTCATGGAAAGATATTGTGTGATTTTGAATTTGTCCTGGAATACTTTGGTTTTACCATAGATCGAGGTATAATCTCTGTCCATGATCTTCTGGCTTTCATAGTCTCTGGTGAGAAGTCTGGAGTAATTCTAATAGGCCTGCCCTTATATGTTACTTGACCTTTTTCCCTTGCTGCCTTTACTATTCTGTCTTTATTTAGTGCATTTGTTGTTCTAATTATTATGTGTCGGGAGGAATTTCTTTTCTGGTCCAGCCTATTTGGAGTTCTGTAGGCTTCTTGTATGTTTATGGGCATTTCATTCTTTAGGTATGGAAAGTTTTCTTCTATTATTTTGTTGAAGATATTTGCTGGCCCTTTAGTTTGATNGATTTCCTGGATATTTTGTGTTAGGATCTTTTTGCATTTAGCATTTTCTTTGATTGTCTTGTCTATGCTCCCTATAGAATCTTCTGTGCCTGAGATTCTCTCTTCTATTCTTGTATTCTGTTGCTGATGCTCATATCTTTGGTTCCTGATTTTTTTCCTATGGTTTCTATCTCCAGGGTTATCTCCTTTTGGTTTTTCTTAATTGTTTCTACTTCCATTTTTAGGTCCTGGATGGCTTTGTTCATTTCCATCACCTGTTTGGTATTGTTTTCCTTTAACTCTCTAAGTTTTTTCTCTTTAAATGCTTCTAGTTGTTTAACTGTGTTTTCCTGCTTTTCCTTCTTATAGTCCTCCATCATCATCATGATGAGTGACTTTATATCCATGTGCTGTTTTTCTGGTGTGCTGTTGTATCTAGGACTTGGAGTGGTGGGTGAGTTTGGATCTGGTGATGCCAAGTACCCTTGGATTCTGTTGCTTCTGTTCTTACACTTACCTCCTGCCATCCCTGCCCAAGGAGACCTGGTGTTGGTGCAGACCAGAAGGGAGCGTCTGTCCTGTCCTGGGCCTTTATCAATCTCCTGCTGGTGTCTCAGGTCACTTGTGATTGGGCCAGAACAGATGCTGAGTTCAGCTGCTCACCTGTGGTCCCAAGATAGCCTGGGGAGTCCCGAAGGGGCCTCAGGGAGAGTGCGCAGAGCCTGTGCCCAAGCCCTGAGCTGGTGCGGGGTGCACTGGACTGGACCTGAAGGAAGAGTCTGTCCTGCTCTGGTCCTTATCACTCTCCTGGCTGGTGTCTCCTGTGCCTGGTGCTGGAGCAGTGTGGGCCAGAAGGGAAGGGGTCCGCTGCCACCCTGTCTATCTCCCGGCTGCTGACTCAGGTCCCAGGAGATTGGACTGGAACAGATGTGTGTTCCTCTCACCAGTGTTCCCGAGATCGCAGTGGTCCGGAGATTGCTAGGAGAGTCCCGCTGGAAACCTGGGTGGGTCCACACCCGGGGAACCTGTTTTTTAATTTAGTTTGCTTATCTAGTGGTTTTCTTTGTTTAGTTGTTTGTTTTTTCACCATTGATTTTTGTTTCAAGAAGCACAGAAGTACACAATGATTATCCTACACAAGTGTACTGGGCTGTTGGTCATACAATGCAGAAGCTTATAGGTTGTATAGAATACTATATAAAGTTTGTACAAGTTTGGTCTACTTTAGATCAAGTCTGGGTTTGGACAAGAGAAGCAAAAGAGGATCTAGGGTACATGCAGCAAGAAGAAAACAAAGAACTAGAAATATATATTATAATTTTCAGCAGTGAGGAAATATGTTAGTGTTGAAAAATTTAAAATGACAGTTATAAACTTTGAGATGGGTGGGTGGCCCCATCTCTGTACCTGGGGCGGTACTTATCTTTTTTTTTTTTTTTATTTTAATTACAGATTGTTTTATTTTTTTTTTACTTATTTATTTATTTATTATTAGAGAATTTCTTCATTTACATTTCAAGTGTTATCCCATAAGTCCCCTATACTCTACCCCCGCCCTGCTCCCCTACCCACCCACTCCCACTAGTTGGCCCTGGCATTCCCCTGTAATGGGGCATATAAACATTGTTATACCAAGGGCCTTTCCTCCCCAATAATGGCCAACTAGGCCATCTTCTAATATATATGCAGCTAGAGACATGAGTTCTGGGGGTTCTGATTAGTTCATATTGTTGTTCCATCCATAGGGTTGCAGACCCCTATAGCTTTTGGGTACTCTCTCTAGCTCCTACATTGGGGACCCTGTGTTCTGCCCTATAGATGATTGTGAGCATCCATTTCTGTATTTGTCAGGAACTGTCAAAGCCTCTCAAGAGACAGCTATATCAGGGTCCTTTCAGCAATATCCTGCAGTAGTGTCTGCATTTGGTGGCTGATTATGTGATGGACCACCCTGGTGGGGGACTCTGGATGGTCCATACTTTCATTTTAGCTCCAAACTTTGTCTCTGCACCTCCTTCCATGTATATTTTAATCCCTATTATAGGGAGTAATAAATTACCCATGTGTTAGACTTTCTTGATTTTTTTTGTGTTTTGGAAATTGTATTTTGGATATTCTAGGTTTCTGGGCTAATATTCGCTCATCAGTGAGTACATATTAAGTGAATTCTTTTGTGATTGGGTTACCTCACTCAGGATGATATCCTCCAGATACATCCATTTACTCAAGAATTTCATAAATTCATTGTTTTTTATAGCTGAGTAGTACTACAGGGTGTAAATGTACCACATTTTCTGTATCCATTCCTCTGTTGAGGGACATCTGGATTCTTTTCAGCTTCTGGCTATTATAAATAAAGGCTGTTATGAACATAGTGGAGCATGTGTCCTTGTTATCAGTTGCAATATCTTCTGGGTATATGCCAAGTAGAGGTATTACTGGATCTTTCGATAGTACTATGTCCAGTTTTCTGAGAAACTGCCAGACTGATTTCCAGAGTGGTTGTACCAGCTTGCAATCCCACCAGCAATGTAAGAGTGTTCCTTTTCCTCCACATCCTTGCCAGCATCTGCTGTCACCTGAATTTTTGATCTTAGCCATTCTGACTGGTGTGAGGTGGAATCTCAGGGTTGTTTTGATTTGCATTTCCCTGATGATTAAGGATTTCAAACATTTTTTAACTTGCTTCTCAGCCCTTTGGCACTCTTCAGTTGAGAATTTTTTGTTTAGCTCTGTACCCCAATTTTAATTGGGTTGTTTGAATTTCTGGAGTTCAGCTTCTTGAATATTTTGTAAATATTGGATAGTAGCCTCCTATCAGATTTAGGATTGGTAAAAATTCCCAATCCGTTGGTGCTCTTTTTGTCTTATTAACAGTATCTTTTGCTTTACAGAAGCTTTGCAATTTTATAAGGTCCCATTTGTCAATTTGTGATCTGACAGCACAGGCCATTGGTGTTCTGTTTAGGAATTTTACCCCTGTGCCCATATCTCCAAGGGTTTTCCCCACTTTCTCCCCTATGAATTTCAGTGTCTCTGGTTTAATGTGGAGGTCTTTGATCCACTTAGATTTGAGCTATGTACAAGGAGATAGGAATGGATCAATTTGCATTCTTCTACATGTTGACCGCCACCTGTGCCAGCACCATTTATTGAAAATGCTGTCTTTTTTCCACTGGAGAGTTTTAGCTCCCTTGTCAAAGATAAGGTAACCAAAGGTATGTAGGATCATTTCTGGGTCTTCAATTCTATTTCATTGGTCTACCTGTCTGTTGTTATAACAGTACCATGCAGTTTTTATCACAATTGCTTTGTAGTACAGCTTGAGGTCAGGCATGGTGATTCCACCAGAGGTTCTTTTATTGTTGAGGATAGTTTTTGCTATCCTAGGTTTTTTATTATTCCAGATGAATTTGCACATTGCCCTTTCTATCTCAGTAAAGAATTGAGTTGGAATTTTGATGGGGATTGCATTGAATTTGTAGATTGCTTTAGGCAGGATAGCCATTTTGACTATATTAATCCTGCCAATCCATGAGCATAGGAGATCTTTCCATCTTCTGAGATCTTCAATTTCTTTCTTCAGAGTCTTTCAGTTCTTGTCATACAGATCTTTCACTTCCTTCATTAAAGTCACACCAAGGTATTTTATATTATTTGTGACTAATGTGAAGGGTGTTGTTTCCCTAATTTCTTTCTCATCCTGTTTATCTTTTGTGTAGAGAAAGGCCACTGATTTGTTTGAGTTAATTTTATATCCAGCTACTGCACTGAAGCTGTTTATCAGGTTTAGGAGTTCTCTGGTGGAATCTTTAGGGTCATTTATATGTACTACCATATCATCTGCAAATAGTGATATTTTGACTTATTCCTTTCCAATTTCTATCCCCTTGATCTCCTTTCGTTGTCAAATTTCTCTGACTAGGACTTCAAGTACTATATTGAATAGGTAGGGAGAAAGTGGGAAGCCTTGTCTAGTCCCTGATTTTAGTGGGATTGCTTCCAGCTTCTCTCCATTTACTTTGATGTTGGCTATGGTTGGTTGTATATTGCTTTTATTATGTTTAGTTATGGGCCTTGAATCCCAGATCTTTCCATGACTTTTATCATGAATGGGTGCTAGATTTTATCAAATGCTTTCTCAGCATCTAAGGAGATGATCATGTGATTTTTGTCTTTGAGTTTATTTATATAGTGGATTATGTTGATGGATTTCCATATATTAAACCATCCCTGCATCCCTGGGATGAAGCCTACTTGGTCATGATTGATGATCGTTTTGATGTGTTCTTGGATTCGGTTTGCAAGGATTTTATTGAGTATTTTTGCATCAATATTCATAATGGATATTGGTCTAAAGTTATCTTTCTTTGTTGGATATTTGTGTAGTTTAGGTTTTAGAGTTATTGTGGCTTCGTATAACGAATTGGGTTGAGTACCTTTTATTTCTATTTTGTGGAATAGTTTGAGGATAGTTGGAATTAGGTCTTCTTTGAAGGTCAGATAGAACTCTGCACTAAATCCATCTGGTCCTGGCCTTTTTTTGGTTGGGAGACTATTAATGACCGCTTCTATTTCTTTAGGGGAAATGGGACTGTTAAGATTGTTGATCTGATCCTGATTTAACTTTGCTGCCTGGTATCTCTTTAGGAAGTTGTCCATTTCATCCAGGTTTTCCAGTTTTGTTGAGTATAGTATTTTGTAGTAGGATCTGATGATGTTTTGGATTTCCTCAGGATCAGTTGTTATGTCTCCTTTTTCATTTCTGATTTTGTTAATTAGGGTACTCTCCCTCTGCCCTCTAGTTAGTCTGGCTAAGGGTTTATCTATTTTGTTGATTTTCTCAAAGAACCAGCTCCTTGTTTGGTTGATTCTGTGAATAGTTATTATTGTTTCCACTTGGTTGATTTCATCTCTGAGTTTGATTATTTCCTGCTGTCTACTCCTCTTGGGTGAATTTGTTTCCTTTCCTTCTAGAGTTTCTAGGTGTTCTGTCAGACTGCTAGTATATGCTCTCTCTAGTTTCTTTTTGGAGGCACTCAGGGCTATGAGTTTTCCTCTTAGCACTGCTTTCCTTATGTCCCTATGTTTGGGTACATTGTGGCTTCATTTTCATTAAACTCTAAAAAGTCTTTAATTTATTTCTTTCTTTCTTCCTTGACCAATGCATCATTGAGTAGAGTTTTGTTTAGTTTCCACGTGAATGTTGGCTTTCTATTATTTCTACTGTTATGGAAGATCAGCCTTAGTCCGTGGTTATCTGTTAGGATGCATGGGATAATTTCAATATTTTTTGTATCTGTTAAGGTCTGTTTTGTGACCAATTATATGGTCAGTTTTGGAGGAGGTACCATGAGGTGCTGAGAAGAAGGTATATCCTTTTGTTTTAGGATAAAATGTTCCATAGACATATGTTAAATCCATTTGTTTCATAACTTCTGTTAGTGTCCATGTGTCTCTGTTTAGTTTCTGTATGCAGGATCTGTCCATTGGTGAGAGTGGGGTGTTGAAGTCTCCCACTATTATTGTGTGAGGTGCAATGTGTGCTTTGAGCTTTACTAAAGTTTCTTTAATGAATGTGGGCACCCTTACATTTGGAGCATAGATATTTAGAATTGAGAGTTCATTTTGGTGGATTTTGCCTTTGATGAGTATGAAGTGCCCCTCCTTGTCTTTTTTGATAACTTTGGGTTGGAAGTCAATTTTATTCGATATTAGAATGGCTACTCCTGCTTGTTACTTCGAGCCATTTGCTTGGAAACTTGTTTTTCAGCCTTTTACTCTGAGGTAGTGTCTCTCTTTGTCTCTGAGGTGGTTTTCCTGTAAGCTGCAAAATGTTGGGTCTTGTTTGTGTAGCCAGTCTGTTAGTCTATGCCTTTTTATTGGGGAATTGAGTCCATTCATGTTAAGAGAAATCAAAGAAAAGTTAGTGTTACTTCCTGTCATTTTTTTTGTTAAAGATGGGAGTCTGTTCTTGTTGCTGTCTTCTTTTAGTTTTGTTAAAGGATTACTTTCTTATTTTTTCTAGGGTGTAGTTTCCATCTTTGTGTTGGTGTTTCCTGTTATTATCCTTTGAAGGGCTGGATTCGTGGAAATAAAATTGTGTGAATTTAGTTTTGTCATGGAAAACTTTGGTTTCTCCATCTATGGTAATTGACAGTTTTGCTGGGTATAGTAGCATGGGCTGGCACTTGTGTTCTCTTAGTGTCTGTATAACATCTGTCCAGGATCTTCTGGCTATCATAGTCTCTGGTGAGAAATCTGGAGTGATTCTAATAGGCCTGCCTTTATATGTTACTTGACCTTTTTCCCTTACTGCTTTCAAAATTCTGTCTTTATTTATTGCATTTGTTCTTCTGATTATTATGTGTTGGGAGGAATTTATTTTATGGTCCATTCTATTTGGAGTTCTGTAGGCTTCTTGTATGTTCATCGGCATCTCTTTTTTTAGGTATGGGAAGTTTTCTTCTATGATTTTGTTGAAGATATTTGCTTGCCCTTTAAGTTGAGAATCTTCATTCTCATCTACTCCTATTATCCGTAGGTTTGGTCTTCTCATTTTGTCCTGGATTTCTTGGATGTTTTGAGTTAGGATCTTTTTCCATTTTGCATTTTCTTTGATTGTTGTGTCCATGATTTCTATGGAATCTTCTGCACCTGAGATTTTCTCTTCCATCTCTTGTATTCTGTTGCGGATGCTCACATCTATGGTTCCTGATTTCTTTCCTAGGGTTTCAATATCCAGTGTTGTCTCTCTTTGGGTTTTCTTCAGTGATTCTACTTCCATTTTTAGATCTTGAATGGTTTTCTTCAATTCCATCACCTGTTTGTTTGTGTTTTCCTGTAGTTCTTTAGGGGATTTTATCATTTCTTCTACCTGTTTAGCAGTGTTTGCCTGTAGCTCTTTAAGGGCTTCTACTTGTTTTAGCAGTGTTCTCTTGTGATTCCTTGAGGGATTTTTGTATTTCCTCTTTAATGGCTTCTACCTGTTTAGCAGTGTTCTCCTGTAGTTCCTTGAAGAATTTTTGTTTTTCTTCTCTAAGGGCTTCTGCCTGTTTAGCATTGTTCTTCTGTATTTCTTTATGTGTGTTATTAACGTCCTTCTCATAATCTTCTACCATCATGATGAGATATAATTTAAAATCTGCATCTTGCTTTTCAGGCATGTTGGGGTATTCATTGCAGTGGGCGTACTGGGTTCTGATGATGCCCATTGTTCTTTGTTTCTGTTACTGAGATTCTTATGGTTGTCTTTCACCATCTGAAGAGTTCTGATGTTAATGTCCAAGCTGTCACTGTTTTGAGCTTGATCCTCCTGTGATTCTGTTAGCATCTGACAACATTTCTGGTAGACCGACTTTCCCCTGGAGATCCAGTGATCAGAGCACTCTCTGAAGGCAAGCTCTTCTCTTGCAAGTCTAGTGTCTAGCAGACTGGAGCTCTGATCCACTTCCTGAGTTCTAGGGCCAGAACTCTCACAGCAGGCTGCCTCTCTTCTGTAATCCCGAGAACTTCTGTAATCCCAGGGACTAGACTACTAAGCAAGGGGAGTGCAGAGAGGGATCAATGTCTCCAGATACATATGTAACATTGGATGACTTTGTCTGACATCAGTGAGAGGGGAGGTCATGTGGAGGATTGATGCCTCAGTGTAAGGAGATGCTGGAATGGTGGGACAGGAGAGGGTGGGTGGGTGAGGGAGCACCCTATAGAGACAAATGGGAAGAAGGAGAGGGCAGATGTGGGATGGAGAGGTTTTGGAGGGTTAACTGCGAAGTGGGATATCATTTGAGATGTAAATAAATTGAATAAAAAAGAAGGGTAAAAAAAAAATAAAGTGACAATTATACATTGACAAGATTCAGCCTGTTTACATGGAAGTAAATCACCAGTAAACTGTAAATATATCATTGAAACTGAGCTACATTGAAGTATATCGACTCTATACTAACAAAATGCAACTCTATGTATGAAAAGACTCAAAGAGCTAACAAAAATTAGAACGCGTCCCTAAGTCTGTTTTGTTGACCTGAACACCAATTAAAGAAGAATTTAATTCAACAGACGTCTCTCATCTAGGTTTCATTTGGATGAATCTCATGCATGAGTATCTTTAACTTACTCTTTTTTACCTGTTGGAATTGCTGTCATAAAGGGCAGTTAATTTTCAGAATGAGGGTAACATGCAATGTACCCTACTCTCAAAACAATTTATTTGCCCATAATTTAATTAAAATAAGTCCAACTGTGGTTGTCTAAACCATAGATTATATCTGTGTACAACAAAATATACATATGTCCTGATGTTCATATACAAATTCAAATTAAAACAGTGCCAGTTATTACAATACTGGAACTTAGGCAAGTGAAATGTTCCTAGCATATATCTTTATTTTAGAATTTTAAAAATGCATAGAAATATATTGAATTTACCTTAAATCATGTTACCAATATAAAACCTCATTTATCAAACCTGACCTATTTTTGGAGATAAAGTTGTGTTTATTCAGTGTGAGTGTTAATACTTAGTTATAAAAATTAAGGTAGAATTATGACATAATGTCAGGCCAAGTCAGTCACTTGAACAATATAACATGTTTTGAGACTCAGAATTGAGGATGACGCAGTGTAGACATTGTATTCAGATGAATCAAACATGGTAAAACATATTTCTGAGTTTTAGAAATCAAGGTACAAAAGGCACAATTTGACTTAATTTGTTGTTCCTTTCCATGCCCCAAATAGAAAATCATTATTTGAAATGTGTTTCTGTTCAAAGGAACAGAAGAGACACTTTTTCTTTGACTAAATAAAAATGTACCCCAGTAATTCAAGCCATAAAACACAGGAACTGAACCATCCCATGGACCTGATGTCTCATAATTGCAGATGCAAACATGCAATGAGTTGGCCAAAATTCTAGCATCCCATTAAGATAGCACTGTGCCCTACATTTCAAGAAAAGTGATTTAAGCTTCTCATTGATGATGTGCCAAATACATGGGTTACTTGAATAATTTTATGCATTTACCATACCATTGTTAAACTTCCAATTATTAAAATTGTACCGATAAGAAGAAAAGCAAGCAATAGCAAGACTCCCCACCATCTGTGCTGAGCTACTTAGCCTTGCATAGCTTGAATATTAAATTATCCACAAGGTGAAGTAGTATAATAAACATGAAAAGTATCTTTTCTCTGAGACTCAAGTATTTAGAACTCATTATGGCATTCTGACATCAGGTCTCCCTGGTGCACATCTGATTACACAGTAGTGCACACAGCACCTGTGGACATCTGCCCCCACAGCCAGCATAAGTTAGATAAAGCTCTGGTCCTCACAAATTTTTAACTATGCCCTGATGTTAGTTCAGAAGTTTGAGAAGACGTTTTGAATCTCAATTATCACCAGGGCATGTAATTTATTTAATACAATGATGCTATAAATCCTATTATATATTGTTCAAAGAATAGATATTTTTGACAATAGCACAAAATTAAGCAATGCTACATAATGCCACTCTTCTCTGTAGTACAACCGTTTCCTCAATGCCTTGCACAATCTGTGCACTGGTATCTGTGTTAGCACAGATGCTTCTCCAACTCAGATGTCATCCAATCCCTCAGAAATGGCAATTGCACTGCCAACATTCTTATACTTTTAGATACATCTGCCACTAGATTTCCTGTCTTCAGAGCTTATGAGAGATTATTTTTTTAATGTTAGATCTCCTTAAATGTTGCACTCTTTCTGGATTACAGTATTTGTTCATGGATGCCATTCAAAGAAAGGGATAAATACAGACTAAGAATGTTCCTAGTAACAATGTATATAATAGGTGCTCTTGTAAGTTTTTCTGGGAGTCACAGGATTCCCTTTACTGTTTACCCAAAGTTACTTAATAAGTTTTAAATTTTGAGAAAAATCTGATTTACAGTATAGTTTCAATAATTGTATAGACAATTTCCTTTTATAACCATCAAAGTCATGAAAATCATCATTTACATTTGTATAAATAGTGTGTTTTCTACAATTAGTTCATCATTGAGGATATGTTATATTAACTCTACTGAGTACATTCTTATTCAGATAGTACAGTATTTGACATTTATTGATTAAAAATATTTCATCCAAGATTTTGTACATCTAGACAACATGTTTGTCTTGATTTGCTATCAATTGTAAATGATTCATACTTTCTCTTGTTTTTGATGACCTTCTTCGATAATTAGGCAGGTACTTTAACAAATGTTCTTGTTTGTGACTTTTCCTATACTTTTTTGAAAATGAGACTGAGGTTATAACTCCTCAGAGGAAATAACAGCAGCAAAGATGCTATTCATGTCTATGGTCCAAGAGAAGATCATGATTTCCCTTTTTTTTTTTTTAATTAACCTTTATTGCCTGTTCTGAGTGGTGGCTATACAAGCTCCATTTTTTTTTTCGCACCCTATTATTTGAAAAGAATTCACTTTACATCCTGACAGTTAAGGAGCTTGTGTTATGTATAACCCTGGACTTTTCCACCATTGTAAAGGAAAACTTTTGGCAAAAGCATGGGGTATTTTTTCTACATCCTGAAATTAGGTTATCATAAGTGTACTTATTTTGAGAACTAAGTCTTGTGCTTGAGATACGAAATTTCAAATTATAGTTGTTATATAGATCTTTAACAAGCAATATATACAGTGAATTTTTTCTGGTTGCTAGACTTAAAAGGATTTGAAGTTTAATATTCTTTTTATTTTATTATGAATTATGTTTTCAAATAATAAGATACCACCTTTTCATATTGAAACAGAAATGTGCTTGGAAATTTTTGTATACTTCAATATTTTCATTTCATAATGGTAATATAAAAGAAATAATTTTCTCATTACTTTTAGGTAAGACAATTGAAACTATGAAGGATCTGAAGGGGTTTGCAACCCCATAGGGAAAACAACAATATCAACCAACCAGAGCCCCCAGAGCTCCCAGGGACTAAACCACCAACCAAAGAGTACACAAGGGGGGACCCATGGCTCCAGATGCATATGTAGCAGATAACTGCATTGTCTGGAATCATTAGGCAGAAAGGCCCTTGGTCCTGTGAAGGCTCTATTTTATATAAAATATCCAATAAAAATTAATAAATTATAAAAACAATAAAAGCCACACAGAAGGAAGAAATTGGTGAATAGAATCATTAGTACAGAAAAAGCTAGGTATGTATTCAGCAATTATTTTATTTACGTAACTCTAATATTTGAAATATTAGCATATTTAAAGATTCATTAACTCACCTACAGCTTATGTTTTATAAATAACCTTAACTGATAATCTTTATGAGCAACTTATTCATGCTAATGTTGAAGTTTTGTTAATAAAGTATAAACATTTGATCTTGAAAAAAAAAAAGAATAAAGACAAAATTGAATATATATATTGATATTAAACATAGTAAAGTTTACCCATTTCTACTGTGAGAAATCCCAGTAGTCCTGAATAAATAATGATGTTCAGATGTACAGTCTTTTCTTCTCCAGCATCCAGGAAGAGCCAGTGTCAGTATTTGACCATTTACATGAGCAGAATGAGCTATTCTTAGGCTTAGGGCATAGAGTTCAGTTTATAGTTGTATACAAATGAAGCCAGTTTTTAAATGGTTTTAAATTTTTACTGTCATACCATAAACTCTTTTGAGCATGCTGTCTTTCTTATGGTTTTACTGCTGTGAACAGATACCATGACCAAGGCAAGTCTTATAAAAAACAACATTTAATTGGGGCTGGCTTTTCAGAGGTTCAGTCCATTATCATCAAGGTGGGAGCATGGCAGTATCCAGGCAGGCATGGCACAGGCAGAGCTAAGAGTTCTATGGCTTCATCCAAAGGCTGCTTGTACTCCCCTCCCCCAGCCTGCTTCAGGTTGAGAGCAGACCTGCCACCACTGAGGCAGGCCACCTGAAGCCACCTACTGCGTGGCTTTCCAGCTAAGGATGGCTTCCTTTGTTGTGCTAACTGCCTCTGCACTGGGATCCTGCTACCTACTGAGACAACCTTGAGGCAATACACAGTTCCCTGGGACTTCTGACTGCTTCCAGATACTTGCATGGACTGGCAGGGGAGGGGGGGCAACTAGTAAAGTTTAAGATGCTTTGAACAGGGAATCATCTTGGCATCTTTTTCTCTCCCATCTATTCTCTTTCAGCCCCAGTTCACCTTCCAGGGAACTCAGTTCATGGTTAGGTCGCAGGCAGCACACCTCAACAGCTGCTAGTGGAAGACTGACTTCAAGGCAACTAGAATGAGGGTCTTAAGCCCACACACACAGTGCCACACCTGCTCTAACCAGGTCACACCTATTCCAACAAGGCCACACCTATGAATGGTCCTACTCTCTGGTCCAAAAATATAAAAACTATGACACATGCTGATGTTAATTTTACATTCAGGTTAAAAAATAATTAAGTATAATGAAAAGTAGCTAAATTACTAAAAGTTTCAAATATTTCTGATTATTGGCTTTTAAAAGTATAACTGGTCTATTCAGAAAGTCATACTGATGAAGTTTTAAATAATGATGATATATAGAATATATAAAAAATTTGGGAAATATTAGATGTTGGCAAGAAAAATACATACTTTTCCAATTTAAAATATCTATTGACCAAAAACTGTTTAAATTTTGAATATGGAATATTGCAAATACACTTTTTTTTAAAGAACATTTGGTGAGTACTTTATACAAATTCAAATAGAAACACAAATTCCTGTTACCACCATATTATGTTTGGCAATTATTCATAACTCATAACTTAAAAAAGTAGAATTCTTTACCCTCCCAAAGATTCTATATAATCTTAATCAGTTACTACAGTTAGCTTTCAAAATAGAAAAATTTCCTATAAATCTGGATAAGATCAGTAAAGAATGGAACTTGAGTAAAATCTGCAAAGGGGAGGTGAAGGAGGGAAGCCTTTCCTGCCAGCCCATATTAATACAAAGTGAAATCCTTTATCCTCTGTTCCCGGCCCAGCAGAGCTTCCTAACGGCTGAGTCTTCTCATTGAGAGCAATACCCTGCTATAGCACACAGATTAGGTGGATGTGTGTAAGGCAGGGACATCTCAGAACAGGTCTGGATGCATCTTTAGTGCTGATTACACTAATTTTGCACCCTATTTCAATGTCTTGGTTGTTACCAGATCCAACCTGAAATCTCCTCTCTCCCTCTCTCTTTTAGACTGATTTATTTATTTTATGTATACAAGTTTTTGACAGATAGGTTCTATCATTTGTCTCTGTGATATCCATCCTCCAGGTCCTAGCCATCCAGGCAGGCTCAAGGGTAGGCTCCCTGTCATTGTGGATCTCAAGGTGGATCAGTCACTGGTTGGCCACTCTGAAAATTTCTGTGCCACCTTTACCCCAGCACATATTGTAGGTAGGACAAATTGTAGCTCCAAGTTTGGTGATTGGATTGATATCCTGGCCCTTCCACTGGAAAATTTCCCTGGTTATAGAGAATGGCCAGTTTAGGCCCCATATCTCCATTACTAGGAGTCTTATTTAGTGTTACCTTTATATGTTCCTGGGAGCTTCCATGGCACTAGCCATGTCACTTGTCCCAACAGTGCCCCCTCAGCCAGATTCCATTTGGCTCTCCCAGCGTGTTCCCTCCTTCATCTCCCCACCTGATGGACACATTTTCTCAACTGAGATTCCCTTCTCTCAAATGGCTCTAGTTCGTGTCAAGTTGACATAGAACTAGGCAGCCCATTTGCCTTAATGTGTTCATGATAAAATATGAAGCTAAGGCTCAGGGGGAAAATGCTTTGAGAAAAAAACAGTGAGCAAGAACTCCAAATAGGTTGCAGGACAACCAACTTCCATTTTTTCTGTTAAGCCAGTAGTTCTCAGTCTCTGCATCACAAACTCTCTCTCTGGGGATTACATATCAGATATCCCATCAGACATTTACATTATAATTTATAACTAAAAAAATTACTGTTATGAAGTAGTAACAAAATAATTTTACGGTTGGAGATGACCAAAATAAGAGGAACTGTATTAAAAGGTTGCATCATTTGACAGATTGAGAACTACTGCTAATCTGTAGATATGCCAGTATCATTGGAATTTTCTTTCTCAAAACACATGTTTTTCAAAAGTTCAGTAAGGCAGCTGAATTTTGGATTTATCTCTTTCCTGCTGACTTTAAATGTAGCTTTCCAGTGTGTGTGTGTGCATGTGTGTGTATGTTATATGTTTTGTGTATGTGTATATAAATATGTCTACTTGTATATGTCTGTTTATCCATGTGTGTATATGTGCTTCTTTCTGTATGTCTCTGTATATTTCTCTTTGTATCTATGTTTGTGTACATGTCTCTGTGAGTCTGAGTGTGATTGTCTCTCTTTCTCTCTCTCTCTCTCTCTCTCTCTCTCTCTGTATTTTTCTTTCTCTATGTGTCTGTTTCTCTGTTGTGTCTCTTTGTGTGTATGTCTCTGTGAGTCTGTGTCTATCAGTCCCTATGCATTTCAAGCTCTCAGGAAATATTTTGTTACAGGAATGGACATGTGAATTTCTTAAATCTCCAAGTTTCCCTTTCACATAATTGATGAAGAAATACTGGTTAATGACTTATCTAATCCTTCATTTACTTTTCAAACATTTACACTATATGCCTGATATAATTTCTAAAATATTTATATTAGCTCCATTACACTTTAAGAGGCTATATTTCCTAACAGAACTGTGACTTGTAAACACAATTTCTTCAAAAATAACAAAAGAATTCTAAGCACTTATAAACACTAATAGTCTGTGGGGTAGAGCTAAAATAATATTTATAGAGGTTTAATGGTCATGATTATGTCAAATGAAGCATTAAATTATCAAATTCAAACTTTAAAAAACATACTTTCAATATACATCATTCAGAAGTGTTATCAGATGTCTTCAGACTAATTTTATATACAGAAACAGAACCCAGTAGCTTACTGAACAATAAATCTTCATAATCATTTGTTTTGCCAACAAATAACAATTTAGATACAAAACAATCAATTTATGTTTATTAATAATCAAGAAAACCTGTTTTCTGTTTCTGCCTATGACTGTCTCTCACCTGAGATACTGGGTTACCAAAATTTAATTTATATTTAAGTTTCAGTTCTTTTATTATTTTTTATAGAATATGGTATGGTTATCATTATGAATTCTATATGACTGCAATACTGTGATGATGTGTGAAATGAATTTACTGTGATGATGTTTGAAATGAAATACTTGGAAGCAACAACAAAAAGCAATTGGAAAAAGCATGCCATAACTTCTTTTCTGAATGTTAAAATAATGCAAAATAATATAAACACCAAATTTATTTGGGTCATCTTTAGATAAAAATATATTCATTTCTTGTCCTTACTATGTTAACTGGTAAGTCAATTCCATGTGATATACTAAAAACACTCACTAGTCTGAAAAATGATTGGTTTTTGACTCTTTTTTTTTTACTTTTTTTTTATTAGAGAAATTCTTCATTTACATTTCAAGTGTTATCTCAAAAGTCCCTGATACCCCCCTGCCCTGCTCCCCTACCCTCCCCATCCCACTATTTGGCCATGACATTCCCCTGTACTGGGGCATATAAACATTGCTAGACCAGGGGCCTTTCCTCCTGAATAATGGCCAACTAGGCCATCTTCTAATGCATATGCAGCTAGAGACATGAGCTCTGGGGGTTCTGATTAGTTCATATTGTTGTTCCATCTATAGGGTCGCAGACCCCTACAGCTCTTGGGTACTCTCTAGCTCCTACATTGGGGACCCTGTGTTCTGCCCTATAGATGGTTGTGAGCATCCACTTCTGTATTTGTCAGGGACTTTCAAAGCCTGCCAGGAGACAGCTATATCAGGGTCCCTTCAGCAATATCCCGATGGTGTGTGCAGTAGTGTCTGCATTTGGTGGCTGATTATGTTATGGACCACCCGGGTGGGGGACTCTCTGGATGGTCCATCCTTTCGTTTAGCTCCAAACTTTGTCTCTGCACCTCCTTCCATGCATATTTTGATCCCTATTATAGGGAGGAATGAAGTATCCACGCATTGGTCTTTCTTGATTTTCTTGTGTTTTGGAGATTTTATCTTGGGTGTTCTAGGTTTTTGGGCTAATGACCGCTTATCAGTGAGTGCATGTTAAGTGATTTCTTTTGTGATTGGGTTACCTCACTCAGGATGATATCCTCCAGATACATCCATTTACTCAAGAATTTCATAAATTCATTGTTTTTAATAGCTGAGTAGTACTCCATTGTGTAAATGTACCACATTTTCTGTATACATCCCTCTGTTGAGGGACATCTGGGTTCTTTCCAGCTTCTGGCTATTATAAATAAGGCTGCTATGAACATAGTGGAGTATGTGTCCTTGCTACCAGTTGGAATATCTTCTGGGTATATGCCCAGTAGAGGTAGTTTTTGACTCTTAGTAAAGACATAAAAATGGAGTTTTACCTTCTCAATTTGTAAAAAACTCTTTAACAAGGAGTCCAGGTATGTTCTAAGTGTCAGACTGACTGATTCTTTTTGTCGTTTTAGAAAATTATCATTTATCCTGTTTTAAGGAGTATTGGATATTTCAAATGTGCCTTATTAAATATTAATAATTCATTTTCTAGATAACAATACATACTGAGAGGTGAACCTTCGTAGTAGCTTTGATTCACTGGATAAGTGCTGTTGAAATAGGAAATAATTTATGCATACTTGATTCTCATGATCATCTTTAAACAGACTCAATCACTTGTTTGAAAGCAGTAGAAGTAAGCATTTTAAATGGATTTGCAATTCATCAAGATATTTCTGACTGGATGAAAACAGAAAAATGGTCACTATTTTCAAATTAATATATCACTTTTCAGTATCCATAACTCAATGTTTGATGTTTAAATAATTTATTTTCAGGGTGTCTTACTATAGAAATTTTGTGAAGATTATAAATGTAAACTTTCAGGTACTTGGGCCTCATAAAAACTAATGGACATATGTCAATCAGTTTTTGTCTAACACTGAATAGACTGAAATGATGCTTATGGAGCTGTCCATATTTCAAACAGCCAGTAACATGACATTTTGTGCCAGTCTTTTAGAAATCCTTACAGATATTTAACAAAACCCTGTATCTTCTAAAATTGTTATATGTAACAGGATTCTAAAGTAATATTTAAATAGAATGAGACTAATATTCTAAGTCCTATTGACTTTATCTTTAATATGTTTAGGCTATATTGACAACAAGAGAAACTGTCAAAAGTGAGGATTACAAATAAATGATAGGGATACAGCATGTCTTGTTCTATATTCAAAAATCCTCATGATAGGAAAACTGTTGGCTTTCCAGGAAAAAAAAAATGCCAGTGCAGCTCAGTTAACATGTATTTTATGACTTAGCCGTGTCCTTTGGTTACAAAAAGAGTCAGTCTTAAGGGCAGACTAGATTTTGTCCTCTCACTGAACTTTGTGAATTGAATCTTACAATGGCCATAATGGTAGCATTAACTACCTTTCCTAAGAGAAGGAGGAGACAAATCATATATATGATGTAGAAATTAAAGCTCTACCTAAGCTCCACAAGTGGTATAATATAAAATAAAGGCAAGGACTCTGCATTGCTCAGAGTCACCTAGAGTAATTTTCTCCTTTGTAAGCATAATGGCATAAAGGATGCAGCAATAATCTTATACATTAATGACTTCTCAAGGCCAGATGGTACCAAGAATTAAGATCCAATAAAACTTAGCTATAACAATGTCTAGACAACTGGGCAGTACATTGTTTCTGTATTAAACTTTATACTTTTATACATTCATAAAAGCCAGAGACTGAGTTTATCTTTGTTACCCTCTAGATTTCCTGATTCATATCAGATCAAAAACACTTTATAACAGACAAAATCAAATGAGCTCTGACACACATGACTTTAAATAAAATGACAATGGGTTAAAGTATATTTCTAAGATAACAATATTGCTTTATTTATTCTTGATAAGTGTCAGGTATGTCATCCTGGCTAGTCTACAACCAACTTTTAAGATCAGGCTGGCCTGAGGTCCAAACAGGGTAACAATGTCTCTTCCACTTGTAAATTGGGATTAAAGATGTGCACAACTGTCTGGTATAGGCAATCACATTTTAAGAAAGACAGTACATTTATATTGCTTTAAAATAGAAATATGTATTTAAGCCTTATTTTTTCTATACTTTTTTCTTATACAAAAATAAATTAGTTCATGAATTTCCACACATCTACTATGAAGATTAAAAATTAAGCATACCTAGCTTAGTACATTGAGTCAGTCTTAAAGGCTCGGCTCGCCATCAACTTTATAACTATTGCCTGTAGTTTCATTATTGATTATTTTTGTTTGTTGATCTCCATTAAAAACAAAGAGAGCATTTAAAAATCTTCATATCTCAAATCATTTTCCTAAACATGGAAATTAATATTTATTAAAGAAATATATGGCATATTTTTATGTAATTATAAATACTGATGGAATCAACAGTATGAGTTATGAAACATCTAACCCATACCCAAATTCTTATACTCTTAGAAAATGTCTTTTCACTATTGTTTTTAAATGTTAGTTTGGAAATATTGTCCTAATTACTTTCATGCGCAAATTGCACAAATATTCTATCTACTTATCGCTGTCTTTTTAAGTCTTCTCATTGAACAAACTGAAAGAAATTGAGCTCCTGGAACAATTACTAATGTGTTTGTCTGTTGATTTTCTGGAAATGCTTTTGCACCCAAATCGTTTCTCTGGCTCATATTTCTAGGAAAATAAACTGATCTGTATGACTAGATGAATGATCGTCTCCCAATATTCACATGAATATGACAACCTTTATCATAGGCTCACCTGAAAGACTCCATGTCTGATTGTCCTATCTCCTCAGTATAAAGTACTAAATACTCTTTGAAATACAAGGATTTTTTTATTCTTATTATATTCTTTGTGTTTAACCTAGTACAATATTTGTTTTCATCCAAAAACTGGAATTACAATGAACAAAAGATTTTCACTGTTACCTAGATATTTTCCATAAATGTATTTGCCTGAAAAATGAAAGGAGCATATGAGTTTCTGCAGGCACATATTTACTTGTATACACACACACACACACACACACACACACACACACACACACACGCATATATATGTAATATTTCAGAATTTAATTTTGAGACTTTGCCTCACTGGGTTTTATTCACAATTCATCTGTTTTAGCATCTAGGATGTAGCCACCACAGGACTATACCAAGAGTTCTGGTCAAGGTGGTTAAATTTTTGTGGGGAAAAAAATGGAAAACTGGAACAATTTCTGCTGCTATCACAAGCAGCAGAAAGGCTTTCCTTTGTTTAGGAATTAATGAATAGTTTCTAAATAAACTTAGTGACTCAGCCAAATATGTGATTAAATATATAGTTGAAGGGGTTAGAGGTAGGTCTTGCTGGAAATTTGAAAGGCAAACTGTCCATTAACAAGAAATATATTCTTTGGCCTAGAATCTTGAATTTTAAAGAGTGGGATATGATGCAGGATAAAGGCATGCAGGTTGATAAGTTATTTTATTTTTGTGAGGAAATATGGCAGAGAAAATTTTAAACATCTGTCTCATTTCTATTTGAGAAAGAAAAATTTCAGACACTGCATGAATAATTACTAAAAACTGTATGTAAAAATTATTTTAGTAGGCTAAAACCCATATTGTCTAAATACATTCAAATAAAATACATTTTATGTATATTTTATTCTCAAAAAAATACTTTATGACCAACATTAATTATAAGTTATTTACCTCTTAATGACATAAAACTTTGTTGTTGTTGTTTTTTAACACAGAGATCTTGGATACTGACTTTGCTATATTTTCTGTGTTTAAATAATCGTCTTAACTTTCTCCTAAATATTTATCTTTCACCTGAGATCAGTGTAACTTTCTCCCACCATCCACAAACTTCTTATTGCAGCAGAATGCTGCAATTAATTAATATAAAAATTCATAACAGTGTGCAGAATATATCTGTTTAGTGCCCAGGTACAAATGAACATCTATATCAACCACTCATAAAAATGTTCAGAGATTTTAAAATAAGAGGGTACAGAATAATTTTAAGAGCCAGAAATCAGGGAGCATGATGGTGTAAAATGTTTTTGGATATAACAGGGCCCTTTAATTCAAAAGTTCATAGTAGCTATTCCTGCTTGCTCCTGTACAAGGCCAAGCCAGTTAACATTCCAGTATGTATAGAAGAGGGGCCCCAGAGGAAAGAACTCTAGCTGAAAGCTAGTGGCAGCTGATGGCTGCTGCTAAAGGGAGTCAGGTTCTTTGGGACATTTAAAAGACTGTCCATATTCTAGCAGAACTACATTCACATATGCTAAAGAGCAGAAATAAGTGGACACATTCTGTCATAATAAAATCAATAATGAAATTAGAAATAGGATATGGCAAAAAGGACAGGAGAATTTGAAGTGTGATAAAATCAAAATACAAATAGAGATAGAGAGATGACAATAGACAGATACAGATTTACATATATATATATAATGTGCCCCCACATTAGATATACAACAACAACAATAAAAACAAACCTAGTGCCCAATCATATTTGGGGAGTTATTTTGTTCTTGTTCTTGTTTTGGTTTTCTTTGTTTTTGTTCCTCATAGTGCTTTGTCTACACATCTTCTTTTTTTTTTTTTTTTTTTTTTTTTTTTTTTTTTTTTTTTTTTTTTTTTTTTTTTTTTTTTTTTTTTTTTTTTTTTTTTTTTTTTTTTTTTTTTTTTTTTTTTTTTTTTTTCTTTTCTTTTTTTTACCCCTAACTTTGCAGGTATCTTGCCTATATATTATTGTTTCTGGTTTTGTGCTATATGGGACTTTTGTGTGTTTGAAAGTATGTGCTTCTATGTGTATATATGTTTCTTGAGTTTCTTCTTTGGCTCTTTTATTTTCCATTTGTTTGATTTTTTTTCTTTTCTTTTCTGTTTTATTTTATTTTATTTTATTTTATGCTTTTTTGTTTCCTAATCAGAGAGAACAATAAATTATGTAGAGTTCAGTGGGTAGGGAGGTAGGGCTGATCTGGAAGGAGTTGGAAGAAAGGAAATTGTAATCAGAATATACTGTATTAAAAAATCTATCTTCAACAAAAATACAAATTTGTTTTAGTATGTAAGAATAGAAATTTTGACATTTAGTGACTCAAATGTAAACCATCTATAACCTCAAAATTCTGCTTTGTTCAGTTGATTTTAATTAGGGATACATCACACACCCAAGTTTCCCTATTAAATCAACTCATTGCTCTTTCTTCAGACTTCATAGGGTCTTCTTCTGATCAAAAAAGACATTGCCATTTCATTTAAATAAATACCCAGTCAGATTTGCCCACATACTATGGAAGAAATTCCCAAGTTTTAACTACTTAACTATTTGTCTTTTACTTAGATGTTATAATCACTTTCTTGTGACATTATTCTAAAGATTAAAATAGAAAAATAACTAAGAAAAGTTTGTTGCATAGTGTACATTTCAGTGGAACCTTTATTATTAATCATGAAAATGATCTCTTCAATATTAATTATATGTTTCTCATGTCCTGGAAAGATTATTTTTTAGTCTCAATATATCTTAAAGATAAAGAACTTCAAATAACTGCCACTTAAAATGATTAATAATTTCATATTAATGATTCTTATATGTGAATGTTTAACTATCTATATTACCCTGTAGAATAGCAAATGGAATTTTGTGTCATATGACAATGTAACTGGTTAGACCTGATTAAATCGTCACATGATTATATTTAGTCATGGGAAGAAACATAAGGAGATACTCAAAATTCAGAGGAAAACAAGGGCATAGCTAGAACCTGTGTCTTATAAAATGCCTTACAAACAGCCAAGTGTAACCATGTGTGAAGCCAGGAAAAAAAATATGACTGATCTTGTGGGTCCTGTAGAATCTTTTAGCTGTGGCAGGTTGCTTAGTTTTAATGGCTTTATTCCAGAGCTAGTATGTGCCTAAGTACCAGAGAAAGTATAGAAGTACTTTATTGTTCACTTTATTTTCTGTGTCATCGATTACATTGTCCTGATTCTTTGTGTATTTGTTTGTATATGTTTTATGTGTATGCATATACGCATATCTATATAATTGTACTTATGAACATATGGCCTTAATACTATCTAGAAGAAGTTGAGGATTATAATAAATGAACAAAATATTAATAAAATGGTTAGAAATTTCAGGATAAGCATTTTTTGAGTACCTATTATCTTTTAGGCACTTTTGAAATCACCAATTCCCCTGCAGTGAGGTAAAAGTAATTAGTTAAATGGGACAGCAATTAAGAATAGGAATTAGAAGAAATAAAGCAAAGTATACAGGAATACCTCTAAGTAGTTCCTTTTAATTATCATAACAATGGGTGCTGACTGGATAAAATTAGCTTACTGTAGCTTTGTTAACATGTCTCTAGAAGAAAGACATCATAAGTTCATTTTAGTCAACAGAGATGTGTCAAAGTTTTTTTTTTTTTAATATATTTTTCTTTTATTTTTTCCCCATATAGATAGGAAATCATGGCTTCTGTCAGAACATAGCTATCTAAATTAGGGTTTCTATTGTTGGGAAAAAACAACTTGATCAAAAAGCAAATTGGGATAGCCACTACACATACTTTGAGTGATAGGACAGTTTCTGTAAAACATACTTGCTGCTTTGAGTAGAGTTGATATTCATTATAAAGTTAGTTAAAGACCATTTAACTTGTCAGTTCCTGCTTTCCCAGCTATCAATCTGAAGTTTCATTTTCCTCGGTTCTTGGGTCATTTTTTCATTTTAATTTTTCTGATTTTTGGAAATTATTTTATATTTGCTTCAAATTTTTAAGTACCCCAGCACATTCTAGAGCACTTTTACCTTTTTTTTTTTTCTATACTAATACGTTATGTTATCAGAGCACTGTCATAAATAAGGAAGCAGCATTGGTATGATTTGCTGATGTATAGACTCCTTCAAGGCTCTAGCAATTCATGTACCTTATGCTCATTCTAGAATGTTGTAATGCATGTAGACTTGAGACATCTGGAAGAATCTGCCAATTTAGAAATCATCATAACTAGCCTTCAAAAAGTTGCATAATAGATGTGTTTGGAAGAAATGAGTTAAATTAAACCCTAATTCTTCTTGTGAAAATAGGTTGACAATGTCTGTAGTAGTGTTCTTTGCATGAAGTCTCCATGTTTAGCTTCTTGAAGAGATTGCCAACAATGACCTAGTATTCAGAAAAATAAATTCCAATATTAAGAAATTAGTGCTATGGTTCTTATTGTGCAGTATGCTACTTTAGAAAATTTTAAGATTTTATTTCAAACTGGATAGTTTATACAAGTTCTAAATATTTCCAGAATTTTATTCTAAAATAAATCTAGTAGTTGAAGGTTTAAATTAACTTCTGATTTTGATTTTTAGTTATCTAATTTCATCACCTTAATAGTAAATAGAGCTGTGGAAATGGCTTAGATGTTGAAAAGGCATATTACAAAAATATGAGCACCCAAGAACCCATCTAGAAATCTGAGCAGGGTGGCACACATCTGTAATTCCAGTTTTGAGAAGGTTGGATCCAGTTAGGATAATTCCCATTTCTTTTTTTCTAAGCATAAATAGGGTTCCCTGAGTTCATTGAGATAGCATCTCTAAAAATGTAATATATAAAGGTTAGACTCTTGAGTTTGACCTCTGATCTCTACCAGTGCATGTATTGGCAAGCACAAAATACATAAATATACACACATACATACACTACACACTAGTGCCAAAAATAAATTATGAAACATAAACAAATCAGAAAGAAAGACAATATGCTCTGATATTTAAAATGTTGACTAAAATTCTAGAATTCCCTTACCTCTTTTTTCAAACTCAAAATAAGCCTCATCATAAGGGGCTTCAATAGTTTGGCCTTTGTTTTGTAAATTGAAATGTTTTATTTTATTATTATTATTTTTTTTTTTTTTTGGTTTTTCGAGACAGGGTTTCTCTGTATAGCCCTGGCTGTCCTGGAACTCACTTTGTAGACCAGGCTGGCCTTGAACTCAGAAATCCACCTGCCTCTGCCTCCCGAGTGCTGGGAGTAAAGGGGTGCTAACTACTGTGAGCTTTATGGTTATTATGTGTATATTAGGCTGTTTTTTCCCCCATATTCTTTCATAAACTTTGTTGTCTTTTTGTTGCAAATTAGGAATCATTAGGATACAATGCCTTTGAAGTAGAGGTAAATTGCTTCATTTTATCAGAGTTAACTGAAAGTCATCACCTGTGATCTGGAGAAGCAGTTGGTGTAGTAACAACTCCATGCTTCCTGAAATCTACTCACTTATTGTGTCTCACTGAGGTGCAGCAATGTGACTATATGCCCTGCACTGCACCATGGAAAGGACTTCATTGTGGCTGAATGCAGAAAAGAAATCCCTTATTGAATCAGAGGAGCAGTTCTGATAATGATCACACAGCAAATAAAGAAAATTTTGTCCTCATTATCTGTAGTATGATCACTCTGCTAAAACTCTATTAAATATGAAAATGCAAGTTATAATTTGGAATATGTACTAGAGATTGTCACTCTACCCAAAAATATAAACTGTCTTTCCTTGCAAGTGAAAGTTATTATTTTAACATAACTATTTTTTGATATCAAAGAAACCAGTTTGTTTGTTTGTTTGTTTGTTTATTTATTTATTTATTTATTTGTTTGAGACAGGGTTTCTCTGTATAGCCTTGGCTGTCCTGGAACTCACTCTGTAGACCAGGCTGGCCTCGAACTCAGAAATCCGCCTGCCTCTTCCTCCCGAGTGCTGGGATTAAAGACGTGCGCCACCTTTGCCACTTGTTTTTATTTCCTATGGAAACTTTTCTTTCCTGAGAATCATCCATAGTGTAGCAGATACATTAAATTTCATTATAGTACAATGTTCTCATGAGTATTTTCATAGTGATCATGCTTATTACAAATGTGCTTTATGTTTGCATGTTTACCAAAAAGGCTTTATTGTGATAACTGCATTGTGTATTGATAAAGACAATGATCTTTGGAATAATGAGAGAAAGAACTCATTTACAGATTCAGTGTTAGTAGGAATCACTGTCTACCATTCCTAGGAAGCATAGGAGTTAATTAGAGCAATACATGGCATAGCTGTTGTAGAAAGAAGTGAAATGTACAGTTCACAGACTATTAAAGAAGATCTAACTATTCCAAGTATTCTGTTGCACCTGTAGTTTGGATATTAAAAAGCAATATATTTAGACTATATGAGGTATATACTTTATTTATTTTTATGATATATCCTTGCATAATATGAAATATCACTATCATCAGCAACTATCATAATTTAAAAAGATACATCAAAATCATTCTTCTTTAAATTGTTAAAGAACAGCTGACTCCATTTTTCTTTCTTTTTAAAATTTTTTTTTTCAGTTAAACAAGGTTAGATTGATCCTGTCCTTAGGTAGAGTCAACTGGTTTTGTTTGTTTGTTTGTTTGTTTTGATTTGTTTGTTTGTTTTTCCTCAATATTTTTTCTGAATTTCACAATGTGAGCTTTTCCATTGTTCATAGAATTTACTGACCGTACAATGTTTCATTGTATAAAAGTTTCACAGTATGTTCACTGTCTGACTATAAACCCATAACATCTACCTTTGTTATGATCATAAAAATAACAGCAAAATTCCATTTTTAAAATTACTTGCTTGATCATCATACAAGGGCTTTCCCATTCATTGTCATGTTTCTCAGGCCAGTAGAAGTCTGGCTAGGCCATAAAAATGCATTTTTTGCCTTACAACATCTCAGTGTTAGTTGCTGGTTTTTGACACCATAACATCAATAACTAGAGAACTTGTGATCATCTACGAGGGATTCTTCTAAGATGATTTCTAGACACAGGGAATTGCATTGTAGTGTTCCTAAAATAACTCTTTTTAAGTGCAATATTTAGTAACTTATTTTCCATGCAAAATACAAACAGCTTAAAGAAGAATCTTCTTTTTGGCATTTTTGAGATAATGTATTAATTCCTTTGAATCTAAAATCTGAAGATTGCCATCATCACCTACTGAATGCTGTGGTCCTGAGGACTATTAAAATAAATTCCCATGTTTAATCACCATGTGCGAAAGCTTTTTAGAATTTACATAAATCTTGAATATGTTTCTCTGGATGGGAACATATTGCTCTATGCTACTCTTACTCATTACTTTTTCTCTCACAGTCTATAAGCAAAACACTGATGTGACATATTCATGAAAGGATTGTATCTTTATCCTATTTCTCTATTTACTGAAACAGTATTTAGCACAAAGTACGGACAGCCTACATGTTCAGTGATTATGTAGTTAGGAAAGCAACCAGGCATGGTCAGAAATGATGAACAGTAAGACTGGATGCTGATGGACTACAAGCCATAAACATAACTTACCAATGCAAACATTTATGGAAGTACACCATCCACTGGGATCTACTACTAACAAGACAAAGAAAAATGTTCATAATCGTGTAATCCATAGTTCTAGTTTACCTATTGGGTTCCATTCAAAGTTGAAATTGAGCTGGGCATGGTGGCGCATGCCTTTAATCCCAGCACTCAGGAGGCAGAGGCAGGTGGATTTCTGAGTTCGAGGCCAGCCTGGTCTACAGAGTGAGTTCCAGGAAAGCCAGGGCTATACAGAGAAACCCTGTCTCGAACACCCCCCCCCAAAAAAAAAAAGACAAAGTTGAAATTGTTTGAATATGAAGCATTTTTGAGTGAGGTGACATAAAGCACACTACATGGCCAGTGATCTCTTCTATCAAAGATGACCCATTCTCTGTTGAATGTGTGAAGGAGTTATTCTTGAAATATTATGTGAGACAGTTTCCAGTCTTTAGAGACCAGCTTTTTTTACCAGCTTTATCCCATATTTTAAATAAAAACTTACTTCTGAGGATTAGATATATTTGGAACTATTTGTTGTGGGGGAAACACGTTTCCCTATCATATGCTCACCTCTGAGCATGTTTGAAGTTTAGAAAATGTTTTTTATTTTAGGATGCTGATAATGGTTTCTCCTCCCTCAAGTCTTCTCAGGTCATCCTGAAATCATCATCCTTTCAAAGTCAGGCTTCTCTCTCTCTCTCTCTCTCTCTCTCTCTCTCTCTCTCTCTCTCAAAAATAAACTTGTAAGTAAACTACATTGGAACAAAATGAAAATATAGAAAATAAAGCAGACAAGGAAAAATCAAAATGGGATGCAAAAAAAAAAAAAAAAATGAAAGGCAGTATCTGTTTGTTTCTTCTAAGACCAGGAAGAGCCCTATTGAGCAACCTCAACTCAGTTCAAAGCTGTGGTGGTCTGAATATGCTTGGCCCTGAGAGTTGCACTATTTGCAGGTGTGGCCTTATTGGAGTAGGAGTAGATTTGTTAGAGAAAGTGTATCACTGTAGGGATAAGCAATGAGACTGTCCTCCTAGCTGCCTCAAAGTCAATCTCTTTTAGTTGCCTCAGATCAAGATGCAGAACCTTTAGCTCCTTCCCCAGCACCATGTCTGGCTGGATGCTGCCATGCTTCCTGCCATGATGATAATTAACAGAACTTCTGAACCTGTAAGTCAGCCCCCATTAAATGTTGTCCTTTAGAATCGACTAAACAAAGGACAATTTCTGAAGTGTTAAAATTGTCTCAGTGGGATGTGCCTCCCTCGACCAGAAGAAAGTCACGCCACCACCAGGATCTTCTCAGTCAGCTTTATTCTGAAGCACCTTGATAGTAGATTCCCAGGACACTGGACAGCAGCAGAGCTGCTGCTTTTATACTCTCCCAGGGAAGGGGTGGGGGTGTCGTAGTGGTTGTGAATTGGTGCACCAGCATCACATTTCTCTGAAGCTATTTGTAAATATTAAGGAAAGTAAGAAAGCTCTTAGTCAGGCATTCTGCTCTCTCAGCTTCACATCATAAATTTACCAAATTGGATTAAAGATCTCTATTTACAGTTTAATCCATGACTTGATTGAATAAACACTTAATGTATACCAAATTTTAGATGAGTAGCTTGGTCTTGAATTAACAACAGGTGAAATGATTTGGGTTTCTTTTCTTAAGAAACAAAAATAACAGAATATCAATGTTGGAGATGCAGCCAAAGTTTGAAAATATTGCATAATTTTGATTGCATTTTCCAAATCTTTGTATGTTGAATTATTTTGCCCCGTTTCACATTAAGGTATAAGTTTTAATGATTTCAAATTCATTATGCCATAAATATTGTGTGTTATCTATAGTTTCTACTTTTGTTACTTAGGTGATATTTTGTATTCATTTATTTATTTTTATTTCTAAATTTTCATTATATATATTCATTGTACACAATACTGTGTTAGAAAAAATTTCTTTTTATTGGTACACACATCTGTTCAAATTCCTGATCCTCTGTATATAATCCCTTACTCATAGCATACCTGATCCTGACCCCTTTTCCCCCTCCCTCTCCTCTCTTCCTCCCAAGTCCCTACCACCTTTTATCTCCCATGAGTATTTTGTTCACCCTCTAAAAAGGACTGAAGCCTCCACAGTTAGCTCTTCCTTTTTCTTGATCTGCATGTAGTCTGTGAATTGTATCTTGGATATTTTGAGCTTTTGGGCTCAAAGTGAATGCATAACACATGTCTTCTTTTGTGACTGGGTTACCTCACACAAGATGATATCTTCTAGTTCCATCAATTTGCCTAAGAATTTCATGAAGCCATTATTTTTAATAAATGGGTAGTACTTCATTGTGTAAATGTACTATATTTTCTGTATCCATTCCTCTGCTGAAGAACATCTGGGTTCTTTTCAGCTTCTGGCTATTATAAATAAGGCTGCTATGAACATAGTGGAGCATGTATCCTTGTTATATGTTGGAGCATCTTTTTGGTATATGTCCAGGAGTGGTATAGCTGAGTCTTCAGGTTTCTATGTCCAATTTTCTGAGGAACTGCAAGACTCATTTGAAACTGGTTACATGAGCTTGCAATCCCACCAACAATGGAGGAGAGTTCTTCTTTCTCCACATTCTAGCCATAATTTGCTGTCACTTGAGTTGTTGATCATAGACATTATGCTTGGTGTGAGGTAGAATCTGAGGGTTGTTTTGATTTGTTTTGACTCCTAGTCATCCCTGACGACTCATCCCTGACTCATGTAGGATTAGTAGAGGACTTTTCCCAATCTGTTGGTTGCCATTTTGTCTTATTGAAAATATTTTTTGCCTTACAGAAGCTTTGCAATTTTGAGGTCCCATTTGTCCACTCTTAATCTTAGAATGCAAGCCATTGCTCTTCTGTTCAGGAAAATTTTCTATGCACCCATGTGTTCAAGGTTTTCCTGATACTCTCCTCTATTAGTTTCAGTGAATCTGGTTTAAACAGGAGGTCCTTGATCCACTTGAACTTTAGCTTTCTACAGGGAGATAAGAGTGGGTAGATTTGCATTCTTCTACATGCTAACCACCAGTTTAACCAGCACAATTTGTTAAAAATGCTGTCTTTTTCCATGGATGGCATTAGCTCCTTTGCCAAAGATCAAGTGACCACAAGTGTTTGGGTTTATTTCTGGGTCTTCAATTCCATTTCATTGATCTACCTGCCTATCTCTGTACCAATACCATGCAGTATTTTTTGTTTGTTTGTTTGTTTTTGTATTTGTTTATCACTATTTTATGTAATACAACTTGAGATTAGGGATGGTGATTCCTGCAGAAGTTCTTATATTTTTGATAGTAAATTTCAATATCCTCCATTTTTGTTATTCCAGATGAATTTGCAAATTGTCCTTTTTACCTCTATGAAGAACTGAGTTGGAATTTTGATCGGGATTGCATTGAATCTGTAGATTGCTGTCAGCAAGATGCCCATTTTTACTATAATAATCCTGCCAATCCATGAGGATGGGAAAACTTTCCATCTTGTAAGATATTTGATTACTTTCTTGAGAGCCTTGAAGTTCTTGCCATAGAGGTCTATCACTTCCTTGGTTAGAGTCACACCATTTTATTTTATATTATTTGTGACATTATGAAGAGTGTCTTTGCATAATTTCTTTTTCAGCCTGTTTATGCTTTGAGTAGAGGAAGGCTACTGATTTGTTTGAGTGAATTTTATATCCATCAGTTTAGCTAAAGTTGTTTATCAGGTTAAAGACTTCTCTGGTGGAATTTTTGGGATCACTTAATTATGCTAACATATCATCTGTAATAGTGCTATTTTGACGTTTCCTTTCCAATTTATATCCCTTTGACCTCCTTTTGTTGTCTAATTGCTCTGGCTAGGACTTCGAGTACTATATTGAATAGGTAGGGAGAAAGTGGGCAGCTTTGTCTAGCTCTTGATTTTAGTGGAATTGCTTCAAGTTTCTCTCCATTTAGTTTGATGTTAGCTACTGGTTTGCTGTATGTTGCTTTTTACTATGTTTAGGTATGGGCCTCAAATTACTGATCTTTCTGAGACTTTTATTATGAAGATGTATTGAATTTTAACAAAAATTTTCTCAGCATATAATGAGATAATCATATGGGTTTTTGGTGTGATGTTTTTTGTTCTCTCTCTCTCTCTCTCTCTCTCTCTCTCTCTCTTTGTGTGTGTGTGTGTGTGTGTGTGTGTGTGTGTGTGTGTGTCTGTGTGTGTTTATATACTGGATTATGTTGTTGGATTTCCCTATATTGATCCATCCCTGCATCCCTAGGATGAAGCCTACTTGATCGTGATGGATGATTGTTTTGTGTGTGTGTATGTGTGTGTGTTCTTGGATTCTGTTTGTGGGAATTAAATTGAGTATTTTTGCATTGATATTCATAAGTGAAATAGGTCTGAAGTTTCCTTTCATTGTTGGGTTTTTGTGTGGTTTAGATTTAGGCATAATTGTGGCTACATAGAATGAATTGGTTAGCACTCCATCTGTTTCTATTTTGTGGATAGATTTTCTTTGAAGTTTGCTAAACTTTTGTACAAAACCCATCTGGTCCTGGGCTTTTTTTTTAATTAGAAGAATGTAAAGACTGCTTATATTACTTTAGGAGTTATGGGAATGTTTAGATGATTTATCTGATTCTGATTTAACTTTCATACCTGGTACCAGTCTAGAAAAATACCCATTTCATCCAGATTTTCCAGTTTTGTTACATATAGGCTTTTATAGTAGGATATGATGATTTTTAAAATTTTCTCAGTTTCCTTTGTTATGTCTTCCTTTTCATTTCTGATTTTTTAAATTAAGATACTGTTTCTGTGCCCTTTAGTTAGTCTGGCTAGGGGCTTATCTATCTTGCTGATGTTCTCAAAGAACCAGATCCTGGTTGTCTTGATTCTTTTAAAAATTCTTTTGTTTTAACTTGGTTGATTTCAGTCCTGAGTTTGATTATTTCCTGCCATCTGCTCCTCATGGGTGTATTTGCTTCTTTTTGTTCTAGAGCTATCAAGGTGCTAGTGCATGCTCTCTCTAGTTTCTTTTTAGAGGCACTCAGAGTTATGAGTTTTCCTCTTAGCACTGCTTTCATTGTACCCCATAAGTTTGGGTATTTTGTGCCTTCATTTTCATTAAAATGTAAAAAGTGTTTAAATTCTTTCTTTATTTCTTCTTTGACCAAGTTATCATTGAGAAGAGCATTGTTTAGCATCCATGTGTATGTGGGCTTTCTGTTGTTTTTGTTGTTGTTGCAGACCAGCCTTAGTCCATGGTGGTCTGATAGTATGCCTGGTATTATTTCAATCTTCTTGTATTTGTTGAGGACTATTTTGTGGCCAATTTTATGTTCAGTTTTGCCGAAGGTGCGATGAGGTGTTAAGAAGAAGGTATATTCTTTTCTTTAATGGTGAAATGTTCAATTGATAGCTGTTAAATCCACTTGCTTCATAACTTCTATTAGTTTCACTGTGTCTCAGTTTTGTTTCTTTTTCCATGATCTGTCCATTGCTGAAAATAGGGTGTTGAAGTCTCCCATGATTAGAGTATAGAGTACAATATGTGCTTTGAGCTTTATTAAAGTTTCTTTTATGAATGTGGGTGCCCTTGCATTTGAATCCTAGATGTAAGGAATTGAAAGTTCATCTTGTAGATTTTTTCTTTGATGAGTATGAAGTGTCCTTCCTTATCTTTTTTGATAACTTTTGGTTGAAAGTGGATTTTATTTGATATTAGATTGGCTACTCCAGCTGTTTATTGGGACCTTTTGTTTGGAAACTTTTTACAGCCTCTTACTCTTAGATAGTTTCTGTCTTTGTCACTGAGTATATTTCCTGTATACAGCAAAATGGTGGGTCCTGTTTTTGTATCTAGTCTGTTAGTGTATATCTTTTTATTGGGGAATTGAGTCCATTGACTGTAAGAGATATTAAGGAAAAGTGATTGTTGCTTCCTGTTATTTTTGTTATCATATATGGAATTATGTTTGTGTGGCTATCTTCTTTTAGCTTTGTTGAAAGAAGATTACTTTCTTGCTTTTTATAGAATGTAGTTTTCCTTCTTATTTTGGAGCTTTTCATATAATATTATTTGTAGGCCTGGATTGTGGAACAATACTGTGTAAATTTTTTTCATGGATTATCTGTTTCCCCATCTATAATAACTGAGAGATTTGCTGAGTACAGTAGCCTGTGCTGGTGTTTATGTTCTCTCAGAGTCTGTATGACATCTGTCCAGGATCTTTTGGCTTTTAGCATCACTGGTGAGATGTCTGGTGTAATTCTGATAGGTCTGCCTTCATATGTTACTTGACCTTTCTCCCTTTCTGCTTTTAATATTCTTTCTTTGTTTTGTGCATTCAGTGTTTTAATTATTATGTGACAGGAGGAATTTCTTTTCTGGTTTAGTCTTTTTGTAGTTCTGGAGACTTCTTGTATGTTCATGGGCATCTCTTTCTTTAGGTTAGGGATGTCTTCTATAATTTTGTTGAAGATATTTATTGGTCCCTTAAGTTGGGTATCCTCGCTCTCTTCTATACCCATTATCCTTAGGTTTGGTGTTCTTATTGTGTCCTGGTTTTTCTGGATGTTTTAGGTTAGGACCTTTATTGCATTTTGCATTTTCTTTGACTGTTATGTGGATGTTTTCTTTGGTATCTTCTGCCCCTGAGATCCTCTCTTCCATTTCTTGTATTCTGTTGGTGATGCTCTCATCTATGGCTCATAATCTCTTTCTTATTTTTTCTATCTTCAGGGTGTCTCCCCTTGTGTTTTCTTTGTTGTTTCTACTTCCATTTATAGATCCTGGATGTTTTTGTTCAATTCCTTTACCTGTTTGATTATGTTTTTCCTGTAGTTCTTTAATTTTTTGTGTATTTTCTCTTTAAGGTCTTATACCTGTTTACCTGTGTTCTCTTGTTTTCTTCAAGGGAATTATTTGTGTCCTTCTTAAATTCCTCTATTATCATCATAAGATGTGATTTTTATATCTGAATCTTGGTTTTCCTTTGTGATGGGGTATCTAGGAGTTGCTATAGTGGGAGAACTGGGTTCTGATGATGCCAAATAGCCTTGGTTTCTATTGCTTGGCTTCTTGATCCTGCCTCTCTGGTAATATCTAATGTTAGCTGGTCTTTCTGTTTCTGAATGGAGCCTATCCCTCTTGTAAGCCTGTGAGCCTGTGAGCTTATGATCTTAGGTATATCAGTACTCCTGGGAGACCAGATTTCTCAGGGCAGGATTTGCTTAAGGAGAGCTGTTCCACAAGGTTATATAAAGGGTGCAGATGGAGACCAGAAGGGTCTTGTCCCCAGTTTCTCTGAGATTACTATACCCTGTGGTTTCATGGTGGGTCCCTCTTTGGCAGTTATTGGGCAAAACTAATGGTCTCACTTGTGAACTTAGGAGTGACAGCACTCCTTGATACAGAGACCTGTGTCAGAAGGTTAGTACAGATGGAGACTGAAAGGTATTTAGGAAATATTTTCTTGTACTGTTGAAGGGTAGAAATTTTTTGTTTATGTATGTTTTTATGATAATAATAAGTTCAGGTGTTAACATATATAATCATATATTATGGATCTAAAACAAAGATAATAAATGTAATGATACATGTGCAAAATATTTACATATATTCATTTCATTGTGTCATATAAAATTCATTTAATGGATAAGTGCTTCAGTATCATATTTTGAAAGGATTTTAGTAGCTAAAGTTAGTAAAAGTAGAAATAATTGTGAAATGACAATGAGTCCTAAGGTTGTTTTGTATTTTCTGCTAAATTATTGTACAGATTTCCCAGTGAGTCATTATGTTAAGTTACTATGTATGAACTCAATAATGAAATTTTAAGAGATTTTATAAACTAGTGAATATTAAGCTGATAGACTGAAATTAGTTATGGTGTGAGTACTTACTTTAGGTATATTAGTAGTGTTATTTTTACACTACCATAACAAGTGCTTCTCTGTGTAAGGGTAAAAATGTTTCAAATGTCCATGTATTTGACCATACTTGTATATATATATATATATATATATCAATAGATGATCATGCATGCATACATACTGACATATTCTATGCTATACCATATAGACGCTGGTTCCTCAGGAGGGAATGGGGAAGGGATGACTCAGCATTGGCCAGCAAATTCACCATCCCCCTAACAACTGACTGCACACGCACCAAAACATATTTTTTCTCTATTTATTTTTATAAAACACAGCAGAAGGAGAAGGACAAGAAAGAAAAAAAGAGCTATATCTAATGGGAAAAGATCATCTAAATATATCATATTTTAACGTCTTTTTCCCTAAAAATAAACTTGAAAGAATATGAAAACTAAAAGTCCCAAGCATGTTCTACAAAGAGAATTGTATCAATGTTTGTTCAGGATGTACTTTTGTGTTTATATGTGTATGAATAACAAGATCAAGGTGAGAGGCTTCCTCGAATGCAGTGCCATTTTTGTTCCAAGTTATAGACTTTTGGGGTTACTTTCAATAGAATCAGAGATTACCAATTTAAAACTTTTCATTGTGTAGGGAAGAAAATCAATCCTACATCTTGTACTGGGCTGGTGAGAGGATGGTTTGGCTATAGCAGGCCAGCAGGGAACATCACACTTTCCTCAGATCTTATTATAAAGTTCCTCTTCACAGTAGTACTCTCAGATATTTCTTGTCAGCATGAGGCATACTTCTGCAATTGGACCATACACTTCTGTGTTTATTGTCCAGGGATTTATTAAACTTTGTTAAAATTAGCTTAAATTGTTTTTGTTTTGTATTAAGCTAAATTCCTGGAGTGAGGAAGTTATCAGAAACGATAGAGGCTGCATTTAGGCAGGAACTTTCAATGGAAAGTTTTATAATTAAAATTCTGCTCTTCTCTCTTTTGTATTTCCTGGCAATAATCATTAGCCTCTCCATAACTGTTATGTATAGAAAATAAGGCTTAATTCTATGGGAAAATGTCAGGACTTTATAAATCCATGTTAGGATGAAGAAATGGTTAAACAGGTACTGATTTTGAGCTTTTCCTTCTACACATCACTCATACGACCATATATTAAAACTTATGGGTTTTGCCTAATGTCACAGCTGCTCCCACACTTTTTAGAGGCAAACATTGGTCTTTAGCTTGTGCTATACTAACATAATACTCATACTAGTACAATTAAGACAGAACAAAGGTTTATTCAGTATAGTACTGGAGTTTGAGAAGCTCAAAATTTACTCTGTTGTATCTGATGATGGCTACTTTCTTTTTCCAACCGTGTAGACTGTAAATATGTTCTCTGAAGGGGTGCAAAACTTGTCTTCATGTGACAGAAGATATAAAAGGAATGAAGCAAATATTAACTTCATTAAAGAGGATATTTTTATTCATACAAGAAGGGGAAAATCTTCTCTAAGTTCCCCCTACATGCATATTAAACTTTTAAGTAGTATCATACTTGACAAAGACTTCAATGAATAAATATTTTAGCTCATAGTTTGAGAGAATGTTGTATATCATGGTGTAGAGCTATGGAGGTTGGAGCACCAGGTGGATGGTTTTATTGTGTTCACAACCAATAAATAGGTATAAATGAATACTGGGGATCTATTAATTTTTCACTCCCTGCCCAAGCTTTTAATATATTATTGAGTCATGGATAGGATAGTGCTACCTTCCTTCAGGGTGTGGGCAGTTCAATCTTCCTTCAGTGTGGGACTTGTCATCTCTCTGTAAATGTACTCAAAGTTGTACCCAGAATTATGTCTCTTAGATGATTCTAAATTCAGTTGAGTTCATTGTGAAGATTACTCAGTATCAGAGATCATTCACTGGCATTAGCATCACACTGTTGAGAGGCAAGACTTAGTATTTCCTACCTCACTGCATTATAGAAAAATCTTTTTAGAACCCACTATCAAGCAGTTGAATGGCATTTATTATTTAAGAAGCTACTATGACTAAAGCCCCACATGGGTTCATTAACTCACTAATCCTAGCTCTAGAATACAGTTATTGAAGATACAGCATGTGATATGTAACTCTTCAGTTTACATTTGACCTATTTCATATGTGCATGAATTACCACTTAATGTAATTTGGTTAAAGAGATATCAATCATACACATCTACACATCGTGGCAAGACCTGAAGTATATATTCAGCATGAGTTAAAGGGGACCAAGTGTCTGAGAAAACTCTGAAGTGTAGTAACACTGTACCTTCAGACACTGTAGTAAATTGCACAGTGTAGTGAAATATATTCATTTTTTAAAAAAATATAAGTTCTGGTGATTTTATTGTTACTTTGTTGTCTATGACTATCTTGATGTATGAAGACTGAGAATGATAAGAACTATGCTGTTTCAAAGCATTTGGACTGGTATTTGAATGAAGAACAGTTGACAACATGGTCATTATTTCAAATATTATCAAATTTTAATGTGAATATGAATTGCCATTTCCTTATATTATTTTATATCCTGACAATTTCTATTTCTAGCAATCCTAGGAGTCATCAGTGCTTCTACCACAACTACAAACTGTAGAGGAAACTAGCATTCAAAGAACATAAATGCCTAATTATAATACTCTAGATACAGACTCAGGAGAGAATTCTTTCATTATCACATTACAAATGCTTCATAAGGGCATGCAGTATCATCTCAGTGGTTCAAAGCACTTGTTTTTCTTTCAGTGGACATTGGTTAAGTTCCTTGTATGCACACAATGGCACAAAACCATCTTTGATTCTAGTTTCACAGGTTATGATATTATCTTGCAAACTATGTTTATATTAGGTACACAAACAGGGTGTACACCTACACCGTCATGCATACATGCATACATACATACAAACATATATATATGTATACATATATATATATGTGTATATATATATATATAAAACATTTGTGCACATTAATTAAAATAAATAAGTCTTTTCAATTCTTCATGCATGAAATAACTACCCTTGTAATGAGCTGTCAAACTTGGGTAGTGTTGAGAATATAGTAGTATAGGCTATCTGATATAAATGAGAATATAAACATGAAGAATATATTTGTATATATTAAATCATCTGAAAATGTGACCTACAAAACTAACCATTTACTCAACAAGAAAGTATAGTACTTGGTACATAACTCTAAAAATAAGACAAATGAACAAGCTATTTGTATGAAGTTGTTAGTTCAACCTACTGAGAACTTCACTATTAACCATAATTTGTGATCTATGTGAAACTTTGAGTTATTGACATATTGACCTATATGAACATCACAATCTAAAATGGAGATGAAAAATCTCATCCTTTTATTATTCCTTCTTTCCACAACTCTCACTGTGTTTATCTTTATTATTAAAATGAAAGACTTTGGTGTGCTCAGAAATTGTTTCATGTATTAATTTAAATAGCATATTACTTTTATTTTCTATTGCAAGTTTGTATCTTTACTGAAGACAATCAAAGGTGGTCATTGTTGACATGCTCAGTTGATACAATTCCTATTGGTAAAGATAATCAAAAATATTTTGCTAAGGATAGTGTTCTAGATGAACTGTTTAGCTAAGTGTGTAGAGGAAGGCTACTGATTTGTTTGAGTTACTTTTTTATCCAGCCACTTTTGCTGAAATTGTTTTTCAGTTCTAGAAGTTCTCTGGTAGAATTTTTAGTCTTACTTATGTATACTATTATATCATATAAAACTAGTGATACTTGATATCTTCTAAGCTAATTTATATTCCCCTGAACTCCTTTTTTTTTTTTTTTCTGTCTTATTGCTCTAACAAGAACTTTGAGGACTATATTGAATAGATAAGGGAAGACTGGACAGCCCTTCCCCTGATTTTCATGGGATTGCTTCAAGTTTCTCTCAATTTATTTTGAGGTTGGCCATTAGTGTGCTGTATGTTGCTTTTATTATGTCCATATATGTGTGTCTTGCATTCTAGATCATTCTAAGATTTTTAACATGAAGGGGTGTTATATTTTTGTCAGTCTTTTTCAGCATCTAATGAGTTGTTCATGTGATCTTTTTTTTTTTTTTTTAGTTTCTTTGTATAGTGGATTACATTGATGCATTTCCTTATATTGGACCATCCCTGTATCCCTAAGATGAAGCCTACTTGCTCATGGTGAATGACCATTTTGATATGATCTTGGAATTGGTTTGTAAGATTTTTGTTGTTGCTGTTGTTGTTGTTTTCTCAAACAGGGTTTCTCTCTTCCTGGCTGACCTGGAACTCACTCTGTAGACTAAGCTGGCCTCAATTTCAGAAATCTGCCTGCCTCTGCCTCCTAAGTGCTGGGATTAAATGCATGCACTGATACTGCCCTCAGTTTGTGAGAATTTTGTTGAGTTTTTTTGCATCAGTTTTCAGAAGGGAATTGGTCTCAAGTTCTCTTTCTTTTTGGGTCAGTTTAAATAACAACATGTTGCATGAACCATCCCAGGAAACCAGGCCTCTAAAGATACTTCTAAATTGGGATAATATTTTATATAATTCTTATCCTAGAAACCAGACTTATAAGTGATAGGATTTAAAACAATGTCTCTTTAATTAAGCATTAAAAGTTGCACTGTCATGTACTCATATATAAGAATTAGCAGCCAAACT
The DNA here is from genome assembly GCA_902729485.2 of Mus minutoides. Taxonomy (NCBI): domain Eukaryota; kingdom Metazoa; phylum Chordata; class Mammalia; order Rodentia; family Muridae; genus Mus; species Mus minutoides. The sequence continues at coordinate 501,776 of LR750030.1, read as the reverse complement.
TTGTAACATGAAATTGATGCTTTTGATATTGATTTTAAAGAGAATTGATTGTTTAAGAGAATGGGTTTTGCTTTCCAAAATTTATGGTAATGCTCTAATATTGCAAAAGAAACTTAAAAATTATAGTAAAATGCCAGTGTTCCATTGGCTGCAGTTTGCAGATTGATTGCAAGCTCAGAATTCTTAACTCACCCATATTTTGTAATTAGGATGATTGCAAGAATAATAAAGTTAAAAATAACTGTGGCCAGTATGGGCCCACTGCCCCTTTTACACAAGCTTTATTTGATACAGTGGTAAAAGCAAAATTTAACCCCCCACGTTTGGAAAGGAGATCTCAGAGGAAATTTATTTGATATCAAACAGACTCTTGAGGAACTATTTTAAGGAGTTTGTGAATACGCTACTAAAAATAGCAAGTAGAATTTTTGGAGGCCTTCAAGCAGGATTCCTTTTGCTACACAATTGTCTTATGATAATACTAATGTAGTTCTCTGTGGCCATCCAGCCATACAAAGCAAAGATAGACTTATCTGGAAGTATTCATCTTTGTGCAGAAATTGGACCCTCATAAAATCAGAGCTTAGCTATTGTTGCTGCCATTCAGGGGACTAGAGTACAAGTAATGTATTCACAGCACCAAAGTTATAAGGAATGTTTTGCATATAGATCATCTTAGGAATGACTGTCCAAAAATTACAGTCATAGACAGACAGTAGAATTGCTCCCGGGGAATCTGTCCTCACTGCGGGAGGGTTAATCTTTGGGCCAGGACTCAGACAATGTGCTCAGATTAAGAAATATTTACATTTGAGTTAATGCAAAGCTCAGAGCCTCAGGTAGGTTTGTGTGGACCCTGCCCATGGAAGTTTTGTAATAATGTACGGCCTCACCTCAGGCAAATTATTTTCAGCCAAAAGAGCATTATTAGATACCTATACAGGCATTTTTCAAAAGTTTAAACTTAAGATTTATGAAAGGTCATGAGGCTGAGGAACTTATAGAGGCATTAAAATCTGGCCTGTCTATTTCTCATAGAATTATTATGGATAAGGAATGTTGTTTTTTCCTTTACATCCTGATAATTTTAAAGGGTTTGCTTTTAGTGACCTTGTAATCATTGGAAAGTTTTGCCTCTAGGAATGGCTAATAGCCTTACATTATGCAAAAAAAAAAAAAATTGACTCTGCTTCATTACAAGAAGTTAGGACTTTGAATTTTTCAGTGTATATTGTTTATTATGTGGAGAATATTTTATTAGCTAATCCCTCTGAAGGAAAATTTACTACTTGTATTTAATTTACTAATTACTAAAATTTACTACTAATATTTGTTCTAATACAATGAGCTTTAAAATTTTTGGAGTAGTTGTTACTCTATAAAAGATTCAGGGCAATATCTTTTTCTATATTTGGGTCTTCAGTTATATCCTAGAAAATTTGTGGTACAGAAAATTCTATAAAGAAGAGATGGTTTGTTTACTTCAAATTATTTTCAAAAGCTTCCAGATGTTAATTGGCTAAGACTACACCTTAAGCTCACCAGAGATGGACTTAAGCCTTTACTGAATGTTGTCATAGGGAATGCAAATTAACTGGTGAGAGACAAATAGCTTTGCAGAAAATAGAGGAAGCTTCTGTAATTAATTGTTAGCTTCTTATTTTAGTTATTGTTACTCAATATGCTTACAGCAATTCTTTGTCAAAAGAGAGCATTAATGTTGATTCATCCTTCTTTATCTCCAAGTAAAGGTTTAACATCCTGTTTTGAAGCTGTTGTGCTGTTAATAAAGAATAGTAGAATAGAATAATGAAAGTATTTTGGAAAGAATGTCTTAAAAATCCTATAATAAGGACACATGCTCCAATACGTTCATAGCAGCCTTATTTATAATAGCCAGAAGCTGGAAAGAACCCAGATGTCACTCAACAGAAGAATGAATTCAGAAAATATGGTACATTTACACAATGGAGTACTATTAAGCTATTTAAAACAACAAATTTATAGAATACTTAGGCAATGGATGGATCTGGAAAATATGATCCTGAGTGAGATAACCCAGTCACAAAAGAACACAAATGAAAAGCACTCAGTGATAAGTGGATATTAGCCCAGAAACTTAGAATACTGAAGATACAATTTGCAAAACACATGAAACTCAATAAGAAGAAAGACCAAAGTGTGGATACTTCTTTCCTTCTTAAAATTGCGAACAAAACACCCGTGGAAGGAGTTACAGAGACAAAGTTTGGAACAGAGCCTGAAGGAATGACCATCCAGAGACTGCCCCACTTGGGGATCCACCCCATAAACAGCCACCAAACCCAGTCACTAGGCAGATGCCAACAAGATCCTGTTGACAGGACCCTTATATAGCTGTCTCCTTTGAGGCCTTGCCAGAGCCTGGCAAATACAGAAGTGGATGCTCACAGTCATCCATTGGACAGAGCACAAGGTCCAAAACAAAGCAGCGAGAGAAATACCCAGGGAGCTGAAGGGGACTAAAGCCCCATAGGAGGAACATCAATATGAACTAGCCAGTACCCTCAGAGCTTCTTGGAACTACACCACAAATCAAAGAAAACACATGGTAGAACTTATTGCTCTAGCTAATCAAGAGAATGGTCTTGTTGGTCATCAATGGCATGAGAGGCCCTTGGTCCTGTGAAGGTTATATGCCCCAGTATAGGGGAATGCTAGGGCCAGGACTAGGAGTAGGTGGGTTGGGGAGCAGAGGAGAGGGGAATAGGGAATTTTTAGAGGGAAAACTAGGAAAGGGGATAACATTTGAAATGTAAAGAAAATATCTAATAAAAAGTAGATTATTTAAAATATCTGACAAGACATCTATTCCATGTCTCAAGCCACAATTAAATTGGTTATTGTAGAATATTAATATTTGGCCTATTGCATAGCAAATATTTTAGGCAAAATTGATAATCATTGTCCAAAGGACAAGTTGTTAAAATTTGTGTCTAAGCATGCTTTTGTATTTCCTGTAAATTTAGGTATGCATCTCAAAAAGAATACATCTATTTATTAATAAACAACTCTTGTAGGGGAGAGAAGTATATGTGATTGGGTCACAAGTTTATTCTTTTGAGTTTCCTCCTGCTTCAGCACACATAATTGAATTCCATGCTGTAGTCACTGTTTCGAAATGTTGAAAAATCAAACCTTAGTTTGTATACTGACAGCATATATATATATATATATATGCTGAATTGCTTGAAATTGTTCAATTTTTAGATGCTGTGGATTCTCAGCTTTTGCAATTGTTTATGCATATACAATTCAAGAGAAAGTACTGTTGCTTTATAGGACTGTCCTTGGAAACTTAAAAACTCATCCTGGACTGCCTGGACAAGGCTCCTTAAGGCAATGCCACAGCACATTTGTATACCAGGCAGATTATAGGCCTCATATAAGAACAATTGGCCATAGAATCTCTTTTTTTACATCATCAAAATAACAATGGCTTGAGATGATAATTTGGTATATTTAAAGAATATGCATGTCATATTATAAAGAGTTGTTCTGTGTCCTTAATTTCTGCCTGTTCCACATAATGGTGTTAACTCTCTAGAACTTATACTTAATTAATCATGACAAATGGATACTCATATTTCTGATTTTAGAAAATTAAAATATGCACATGTGACTATTGACACCTTTTCAGGCTTTCTAGTTGCAACTACTGTAATGGGAGAAGCAACTAAAAAGGTAATTAATTATTGCCTGCATTACTTTTCCATGCTTGGTGTTCGAAATCAGATTTAAACAGATAATGGAACTGGCTATTTACAGTCAAGTATTTGAGATGTTTTGTCAACAATTTAATGTTACTCATATTGCTGGGATTCCTTATAATTCTCAAGTACAAGAAATTGTTGAATGTGTGTGTCATACTCTGAAAATTTGGCTTTTAAAGACAAAAAAAGGGGGAATTATACCTTCCAAGGTCACCAAAAGCAAATAATGCCTTTGTCTTATTTGCTTTAAATTTTTTTTCAAACTGATGTTAAAAGTCAGTCTGTAGCTGATCACAATTGGCATCCAGCCACTTCAAGTTCATATGCCATGGTTAAATGGCAGAAGCCTCTAACTAATACATGGAATGGTCCTGAACCTGTTTTAGTACGGGTGAGAGGTTCTGTCTGTTTTGGACAGAGCACAATGGCTGCCTGAAAGATTGGTTCATCAAGTGGGCACAGATCCTGAGTCTTCTAGTAAGATTCCAACTATGAAGATGGCTAAAAATCTTTATCAGCAATCTGAGTTAATTTGGAGCATAGCCTCCACCATTACCTGAGAAGGAACCAATTTTTTTTCTGTTGATTCTCAAAGACACCTCCCCCACACCAGGAGGCAAGACATTGGGCTAATTTGCAACTGAATTGAGTACAACCTTAATCCTGTTGTTTTTAGTTTTTGACTTTTTATTTTAAGCAGGTCCATTACCTTCATACAGGCTTGCCTTCAGCAAAGCTCAGTTATGGCAGTTATTCATCTCTATGAAGAAATGCATCAAATGCATATTGTAGCTTTGGTCTGAATGGGAAAAAGGTGTGCTATGAGGGCTGGCAGTCAAAGACAGGCCACTGATGTTCTATGATTCTTATCAACATAATACAGGCATGTTCCAAGAGGCTGTGTTTGTTCATAATAAACACTAAAAGGTGCTGTTTGTGCAAAGAAATACAAGCAAGCTGTGAGTGGCCTCTGGGACAGGTAAGATAGTCTAGGCATAGACTCAAGACAGCTGCCAAAATTCTCAGGCAGGACCATGGAGCATAAGTAAATCTTATGTCCCAATCCAGCTACGTTTTAATAAATAAAAAGGGAGGAAGTGTGCACCCCCCCTGCTCTCCCCCTACTTGAGTGAGCTGGATCAGACCTTGTTTGTCACAATTGGCTAGCCCACCTAATGTGGAGTCTTCCTTCAATAAGTCGCCACGTGCTGAACAGTTGAGCTTATTTTTCTGACACAGCAAAGAGATCCTGGCATAGTAGAGAATGGGTTTCCCCCTTTAGTAATTCATACATTAGAATAAAACATTGAATTTTCTTGTTGGCATATGCAATAGTGTTTATTTTTGGTGGCTGATTATGGGAAGGATCCCTGGCAGGCGCAGTCACTGGTTGGTCTATCCTTTTGATTCAGCTTCACACATGATCTCTGTAACTCCTTCAATGTGTGCTTTGTTCTTAATTCTAGGAAGAGGCAAAGAGACCACATTATGAAATTCATTCTTCTTGAGTTTCATGTGTTTAGTAAATTGTATCTTGGGTAGTCTAGGCTTCTGGGCTAATATCCACATATCAGTGAGTACATGTTATGTGAGTTCTTTTGTGAACTCACATCCCTCACTCAGGATGACACCCTACAGATCCATCCATTTGCCTAGGAATTTCATATATTCATTGTTTCTAATAGCTGAGTAGTACTCCATTGTGTAAATGTACCAAATTTTTTGTATCCATTCCTCTGTTGAGGGACATCTGGGTTCTTTCCAGTTTCTGGCTATTATGAATAAGGCTGCTATGAACATAGTGGAACATGTGTCCTTATTACCAGATGGAACTTCTTCTGGATATTTGCCCAGTAGAGGTATTTCAGGATCTTCTGGTAGTACTATGTCCAATTTTCTGAGGAACCGCCAGACTGATTTCCAGAGTGGTTGAACAAGCTTGCAGTCCCACCAACAGTGGAGGAGTGTTCCCCTTTCTCCACATCCATGCCAGCATCTGCTGTCACCTGATTTTTTGATCTTAGCCATTCTTACTGGTGTGAGGTGGAATCTCAGGGATGTTTTGATTTGCATTTCCCTGATGATTAAGGATGTTGAACATTTTTTTTCAGGTGCTTCTCAGCCATTCAGTATTCCTCAGTTGAGAATTCTTTGTTTAACTCTGTGCCCTACTTTTTAATGGGGATATTTGATTTTCTGGTGTCCACCTTCTTGAGTTCTTTATATATATTGGATATCAGTCCCCTATCAGATTTAGGATTGGTAAAGATCCTTTCCCAATTGGTTGGTGGCCCTTTTGTCTTGTTGACAGTATCTTTTGCCTTACAGAAGCTTTGCAACTTTATGAGGTCCCATTTATCCTTTGTATAATGCTGAAAGGGCCCTGATATAGCTGTCTCACGGGAGGCTATACCAGTGCCTGGCAAACACGGAAGTAGATGCTCACAGTCAGCTATTAGTTGGAACACAGGACTCCCAAGGAAGGAGCTAGAGAAAGTACCCAAGGAGCTGAAGGGGTCTTCAACCCTATAGATGGAAGAATAACATGAACTAACTAGTTCCCCCTGTGCTCATGTCTCTAGCTGCTAGCTGCATATATGGAATAAGATGGCCTAGTTGGCCATCACTGAGAAGAGAGGCCCCTTGGTCATGCAGACTTTATATGCCCCAGTACAGGGGAATGCCAGGGCCATTATGTGGGAGGAGGTGGGTAGGGGAGCAGGGCAGGGATGGGGGAGGGTATGGGGAACTTTCTGGATAACACTTGAAATGTAAATGAAGAAAATATCTAATAAAGCAAAAATAATTAAAAAAAACATTGAATTTTGATCAGAGAACTTTGTCTTGGATTGTTATTTCTCTCATCATCCTTCCCATCCATCCCCAGTTTTCCTTTCAGGAACCCAGTAACCTGTGGCCACTGGTGGCTACAGTTTATATTTAACAATATACTTCAGAAATTTATTTACGTTCTAAAGACAAATCCTTCCTATAAAGCCTGTGGTAGTTAGACTATTTGGAAATGACTTAATCTAATGTCACAAATAGGCATTTGAGAATTTAAGATTTTAGGTACATGTATACTCAATTAAGATTTCTCAAGTTGAAAGTACCCAAGGAGCTGAAGGGGTCTTCAATCCTATACGTGGAAAAATAACAGGAACTAACTAGTACCCCCAGAGCTCATGTCTCTAGAGTCATATAGAGAAGAAGATGACCTAGTTGGCCATCATTGGGAAGAAAGGCGCCTTGGTCATGCAGACTTTATATGCCCCAGTACAGGGGAATGTCAGGGCCAAGATATAGGAGTAGGTGGGTAGGGGAGCAGGGTTGGGAGATGGGGGAGGGTATAGGGGACTTTTGGGATAACCTCTGAAATGTAAATGAAGAAAATATCTAATAAAAAAAAAAGAATTGCCTGTATGTGATGTAAGTTTGTTTATACACACACACTGATATAATACACAGACACACAATGGTATGTATTCTCTTATAAACCTTGTACTACAAATGGCAGACTGTCAAATTATGAAGTGTATGATTGATATTCTAACAATGTTGCATATTTAAGCAATCTGGGAAAAGGTTGGTGCATTGTAAGTAAAGAGTATTGTTTATTATTTATAAAGGTATTTCTGTATATCATAAGAAAAAAATTTAAAACTATACATAAAATTTATTTTTCATATATGTAAAAAAAAGGAAAGAAAATGATGTATTATTTTTAGATTGTTGAATTTGCTGCAGTAAAGGAGTACATGTCCTTAAAAGAAAAAAAAAAAGATTTCTCAAGTTTTTCAAATGTAAGTACTGAATTCATTATTCTCACGATATTTATGTTAAATAACTTTGTTATTAAAAACACCTTGTTGACTGTAATAATTCAAGCAATATTTCAAACATGACATATTTGAAAAATGTTAGCTATACTCTATCATCTTGAATACATTTCTGATGAAGACAGATTTTTTTCTCATGATATCCCATAATATACTATGATTATAAAGTCATAGGCAAACATATGCATAGAAAACATTGACACAGTAGGTTCTATCTTGTTTGTTTTGTCAAACTGAAATTGTACTATAGGCTACTTGCTATTTAAACTTAAAAGTGTATTCCTGTGTGATTTCTGTGTAAGGTATATTTAGAATAGAAAGATCTATGGTCGAATCAACTAACTTTCTATTTAATTATGTCTGTATTATAAATCAAAGTTTCTGAATAGCAAGTAAAGAAAAAATTCAGAAGGCTGATTAATAATCTTCAATGATGAGAAAGCATATTTGACTATAATTGTGTTTGAATATGATGAAATAGTTTTAAGTTCTTCATAGTTTTTCAGTTACTAGAAGTCTGTATATTCAGACTGTAACTCGTGGATTTCTCTTAACTCTGGAGAATGATAATTAACAACTATATGAAACAAATAATATTTGAGTTTTGCCAGATTCTCTACTGAGGATTATTAAACAGTTTCATCATCTTTAGTGTTACCAGCTTTTATCAGAATTCACACCTCTTCAATTACTTCTTTTGACCTACTTTATCAGAAGATGGTGATAGTAAGATATTTGAACATACCATTTTAATATCTTAATCAGTGAACCTTGATAATATTTGGCTTTATAGTCACAGGAATTTTTAATCTGGGTATAGATACTTGAAGTTGTTCTTTGCCTACCATTCCTTAAGCTCCCAAGTTTGGATAACATAGAAATAAATGATCAAATCAGACCCAAGTTTTAGATATCAAAGTTAGTATTAAAATTTACTAATGAAATTAAAGATTCAGGTTAGTGTAAAATATAGGAAAATTGAAAAACTATTGAATCATCTTCTTACTTTTAATAATTTTATTTTTATATATTAATATGATATGGACACATTGCAGGTCTTCTTCCTCTTTCAACTACCTCGGCGCCTCAGGCTATGTTTGTATCTATCAGCTTGGATTCTCAGAAAGGAACCTAGCATAAATATACTCTGAGAGGCTCTATCCAGCAATTGACTGAAACAGATGCAGAGACCTAAAGCCAAACATTAGACCAAGCCCAGATAGTCTTGGAAGGACTGAGGAACCTAAAGGGAATAGGGACTCCACAAGGAGACTAAAAGACTGAGGGAAACTTCAGGACCCTTGGGGGCTCCTAAAGATTTAACTACCTAGCATAAAAATGCTGGGTCTATGCACTCCAGCAAACATGTAGCTGATGTACAGCTTGATCTTCTTGTGGGTCCCCCAACAATTGGAGTGGGGGCTTATCCTGACTCTGTTGCCTGACTGTTGATCCTGTTCCCCTAACTGGGCTGCCTTCTCTGGCTTCAGTGGGAGAGGGTATAACAACTCCTGTAGTGACTTGAGGTGCCAGAATGGCTTGGTTTCCCAGGAGGAACCTCCCCCTTCTCAAAGGTGAAGGTTAGGGGGAAATGGGGAAATGAGCTGTGTAAGGGAAGGAGCACTGGGAGGAGAGGGGAGGCTACAATTGGGGTATAAATAACAAATTAATGGAAAATATATTCATTAATGTTTTTCATGTCATTATTTTCATATATTATGTATATTTATGTGTGTTTATATGTGAGCAAGTATACTTCAAGGAATCTGTGGAGGTTGGAGGACAAATTATGGTATCTCCTACTCATGTCAGTCCCGAGTTTGGATTTTCAAGTTTACTAGCAAGGGCCTTTATCTGCTGGGATATCTTTCTAATCTGCTTATTCATTTTTAGTATCATGCAACATAATAAATCTTATTATGAAAATTCTGTTTGCATATATCCTTTTAAGTTGTTGGTATTGTTCCCTATCTACCTATAATTTTTCTTCCTTTTACTTCTTCCCAACATGTAGTCTTCTTTTCAGTTGTCCCAATGCGTGAATTCTATTACCCTCTGTGCTACTTTTAACTTCTCTTCCTGAGTTCTCATGATCACTTTTCTACATTTGTCATACACAGAGAGATACATATCACACAGACACACACACATGCAGACAGACAGACATACACACACAAAATATACCATACAAATCATGCATATACACACCATACACACACAGGGACATACATGCAGACAGATACACCAGACACACAGAGACATACACAGACATACAGACATACCAGACACACCATGCAAACACATACCATGCACAGAGAAATACACATGTACATAGACAAACACCACACACATGACATATAACACACACAACATATACACACAACATATACACACAACACATACGCAGCACACATACAGGCACACTTATATACATACATACACACACACACAGACATACACACAGACACAGAAACACACATACACATATGCACATACAGCTTTAAATGTAGATTCCACAAATGAAAGAAAAGTAATAGCATTTACTTTACTGATTTGGCTTATTTCATTTTTGATCCACTTTCCTGTTCATTTTGTATAACTGAAAATTTATGTAGTATTAATATACTATATTTTATCCTTCCTTATAATGTTAGATGGTCTGGTTTGGTTTTCTTCTCTAGTTCATACAATGTACAAAAGATAAGGTATGATTTGTCCTTCATTTAAAATGAGGTCATTAACCTGTTAGCATATTACTATACAAAAAAAGGAACTATTTCTTCCTTGAGACATCTAAACTTCATTAGAGAATTTTTATATGTTTTTTTTTTTTTCCAAACTCCTCACTGCTTCCTTGTTTGGTGGCCCTGATGCTGTAAATCACTCAGCCTTGGATGCACAGAATCAACTCTGTCATTGTCGTCATCTTTTTTGCCTACCACATTTAATCAGGAACAGCAACCTTTTTTTTTTTTTTTTTTTTTTTTTTTTTTTTTTTTTTTTTTTTTTTTTTTTTTTTTTTTTTTTTTTTTAAATTACTTTTTTTTTTTTTTTTTTTTTTTTTTTTAGTTTTTAAAAGCAACTTTATGGACCTATAGTTTATAAGCAATGAAATGTGTGTTTTTTTTATTCTGTCATGAACTTTGACAGACACACATGGTCGGCCAGCTATGTTATCTTTATCACTGTACGAGGCTCCATGGCAGTGCTCTGACCCTAGCCAGACCACAACAGCCGCTACTGTGATTGGGGGCCTCTGTAGATCACTGCAGGCTTTTCTTTTCTTTTCTTTTCTTTTTATATGGTTTTTATAGATTATTCTAATTTTGAGGATTCTAATATTCTAAACTCATACATATTGAGTCTATACGGGACATATATAGACAAGGAATAGATAATTGTATATATAATATATATTATATATAGTGTATCTACAAGTACAGAATCTGGGTTTTAAGCAAACACCCATTGTTCAGGTAACTCCAAGGTAAAGATGTTCTCATTGTAGCATAACGATACAGTCTCTAGATTTTCTGTCATTGTCATGTTTACAACAGGGTCTGATCTTCATCTGATTCCTTTTCTGGAAAGTATTCCCAGCAGGCATGTAAGCATAGACCTCAGCTCTGCGATTACCCTAATTTTTCCAATGCTGAATGTGAAATGA
>LR750030.1:443768-468241 GCA_902729485.2 Mus minutoides | reverse complement strand
GGTGGGGCGGAGTTCTCAGTTCCTGCCCCTGGAGTGAACTGCTGACCCGCTGCTCCCAAAACCACCTCTGCACTCACGCGTAACCCCAATGCGATCTTAAAGTCCTGGGGTGTCCCTAGCTGTGTCCGCTGGGCTCAGAGGAAAGATGGCGCGGTGGCGCGGTTCTGGCTGGGGGAGGGGTTGTCAATACTATTTTATTATCCCTACTAATAAGAATTCTATAGTAGTTTTCAATAATATAATCATCTGCAATTAATTCATTTGGGGGGATTTGTTTTCCAACTTCCTACTAAAATAATCTGTAATCATAGAAGAAAATAAGCAAATTGAACTGTATGGCATCAGTTTCAGGGTTACGCTCATCTATCTTTAAAACCCAAATGATTGTGGTTTTTGGCGCTCTCTCTTCTCTTTCTCTCTTTCTTTCTCTCTTTCTCTCTTTCTCTCTTTCTCTCTTTCTCTCTTTCTCTCTTTCTTTCTTTCTTTCTTTCTTTCTTTCTTTCTTTCTTTCTTTCTTTCTTTCTTTCGTCAGTTCCTTAAGGAGGTTTAGCCCACAGATAATGTAAACTTCTGACATCTGCACTGTGGCTGGCTAGACAGATTGTTGCTTTTGTACTTTATTTGAATGCTAAGCAAACTCATTTAACAAAGTCTTCTCTGGATTCCCTAGGCTTTCCCCTCTGATTGAAATTCTCACTCCCAATCACCTCAAATGTTAAACAATGTGGGTCTATGAGAAGTCCATAGGTTTTTTTTTTTTTTTTTTTTTTTTTTAATTTTTTTTTTTTTTTTTTTTTTTTTTTTTTTTTTTTTAAGATTTATTTTATTTATTATATGTAAGTACACTGTAGCTGTCCTCAGACACTCCAGAAGAGGGAGCTAGATCCTGTTACAGATGGTTGTGAGCCACCATGTGGTTGCTGGGATTTGAACTCATCACCTTCGGAAGAGCAGTCAGGTGCTCTTACCCGCTGAGCCATCTCACCAGCCCCAAGTCCATAGTTTTTTGATAGACACAATGAAAAGTTTCTACTCTTGAGCTTTGCATGCACATGAACGCTTCACAGAAGCATTCACAGTCTACAGCTCCTATTAAGAACTCTGCCACTTACTTGAAGGCCAAGTATAATGTATTTTCTTAAAACTTTAGACAGAGTTGTAAATAAAGACACATACAGATAGTCAAGCTATCATTTACAGATGCACTGGTGACCAAGAACTAAATGGGTAAGAGACATACTTGATATGAAAAAAATAAAACAAACAAACAAAAATCTGAGAGCTTGTACACAACAGTATGAGAAAAAGAATGGAGAACCTGAGGAGCAGTCCTGTCAGTTTAAAAACAGCAGCTTCAATGTGTTCAGATGATGAAGTTACAGACAGGAATCTGCATGTAAATTCTGTCTGCTTTTGGTGAAAATGGCATACAACTGGGTTATAACAAAATGAATAAAATACCATTTATCTACTTATGTTGAAATGTTTAGCAGTAATAAAAATAAATGCAGCCTTTAAAGAATATTGTCTCTATACTGTATGCTAAAAATGATATTGTTTGAATTTCTTTGAATTATTTTGATAATCAGATACATTAATGTCTACAGGTTATCTGAGAAGTTACTGACTTTGCTGGGGGCTCCACGGGCAGGTGAGTGTCAGATAGAATGTTCTTAGGGTGGTTTACTGGCTAACTTTGTGTCAACTTGACACAGGATGATGTTATCACAGAGAAAGAAGCTTCAGTTGGGGAAATGAATTAATTAATGAATTAATTCTCAATTAATGATCAAGGGGAAAGGCCCTTGTGGGTGGGATCATCTCTGGGCTGGTAGTCTTGGTTCTATAAGAGAGCAGGCTGAGCAAGCCAGGGGAAGCAATCCAGTAAGTAACATCCCTCCATGGCCTCTGCATCAGCTCCTGATTCCTGACCTGCTTGATTTCCAGTCCTGTATCTTTTGGTGATCAACAGCAATGTGGAAAGTATAAGCCAAATAAACCCTTTCCTCCCCAACTGCTTCTTGGTCATGATGTTTGTGCAGGAATGGAAACCCTGACTAAGACAGGTGGTATGGCCAAAGGCTTCACAGATGGTAAGAGATGGAGCAAAGGCAGATCAGGCTCAGGCCGCACAGAGTTACTACAATACCAGCACATTGGGACTGCTACTACTAAATAAAATTTTCTTTCTGTTCTTTCTTATTGCCTACAAAGAAATGTAATGAATTTTCCTAGAAGGTATTTATGAGATTTTTATCTCACTCTAACAACTTTTTATCTTAGTTAAAAATTGTACTCAGATAAGATATTTTATAGGTATACTGATATTATAGGAAAAATATATTAATACTTTTAAGATTGTTTCTATGGCAAATGACTGGTTCATTAAAATCTTTTTTTCTTTTTTCTTTTATTTATTAGGAATTTTTTTTCAGTTTCTTTTTTTCATTAGATATTTTCTTTAGCATTTCAAATGCTATCCCGAAAGTCCCCTATACCCTTCCCCCACCCGCTCCCCAACCCACCCACTCCTGCTTTCTGTCCCTGGCATTCTGTACTGGGGCATATGATCGTTGTGAGACCAAGGGCCTCTTCTCCCATTGATGGATGACTAGGCCATCCTCTGCTACATATGCAAGTAGAGACACAGTTCTTCAGGATACTAGTTAGTTCATGCTGATCATCCTATAGGGTTGCAGACCCCTTTAGCTCCTTGGTTACTTTCTCTAGCTCCATCATTAGGAACCTTGTGTTCCATCCAATAGATAACTGTGCGTATCCACTTCTGTATTTTCCAAGCACTGGCATAGCCTCTAAAGAGATAGTTATATCAGGTGCCTGTCAGCTAAATGTTGCTGGCATAGGCAATAGTGTCTGGGATTGATGGTTGTATATGGGATGGATCCCTGGGTGGGGCAGACTATGGATGGTTCTTTCTTCTGTCTGAGCTCCAAAATTTGTCTCTGTAACTCCCTCCATGAGTATTTTGTTCCCAATTCTAAGAAGGAATGAAGTATCCACACTTTGGTCTTCCTTCTTCTTGAGTTTCATGTGTTTTACCAATTGTATCTTGGGTAGTCTAAGTTTCTGGGTTAATATCTACTTATCAGTGAGTACATATCATGTATATTCTTTTGTGATTGGGTTACCTCACTCAGGATGATATCCTCCAGATCCATCCATTTGCCTAAAAATTTCATAAATTCATTGTTTTTAATAGCTGAGTAGTACTCTATTGTGTAAATGTACAACATTTTCTGTATTCATTCCTTGGTTGAGGGACATCTGGGCTATTTCCAGCTTCTGGCTATTATAAATAAGGATGCTATGAACATAGTGAAGCATTTGTTCTTATTACCAGTTGGAACATCTTCTGGGTACATGCCCAGGAGAGGTATTGCTGGATAATCCACTAATATTATGTCCAAAATCTGAGAAACCTCCAGATTGATTTTCAGAGTGGTTTTACCAGCATGCAAGCCCACCAACAATGCAGGAGTGTCCCTCTTTCTCCACATCATTGCCAGCATCTGCTGTCACCTGAATTTTTTATCTTAGCCATTATGACTAGTGTGAGGTGTCAGGGTGGTTTTGATTTGCATTTCCCTGATGATTAAGGATGTTGAACACTTTTTCAGGTGCTTTTCAGCCATTTGGTATTCCTCCAAATTCTTTATTTAGTTCTGTACCCCACTTTTAATAGGGTTATTTGATTTTCTAGAATCCATTTTTTTGAGTTCTTTATATATTTTGGATATTAGTCCCCTATCTGATGTAGGATTGGTAAAGATCCTTTCCCAATTGTTCGTTGCCTTTCTTATGGACAGTGTCTTTTGCCTTACAGAAGCTTTGCAATTTCATGATATCTCATGTGTTGATTCTTGATCTTACAGCACAAGCCATTGCTGTTCTGTTCAGAAAATTTTCCCCTGTGCCCATATGTTCAAGGCTTTCCCCTACTTTCTCCTCTATAAGTTTGTTTCTCTGCTTTTATGTGGAGTTCCTTGATCCACTTAGATTTGAGCTTTGTATAAGGAGATAAGAATAGATCAATTTGGATTCTTCTACAAGATAACCTCCAGTTGTGCCAGCCCCATATGTTGAAAATACAGTTCTTTTTCCACTGGATGGTTTTAGCTCCATTGTCAAAGATCAAGTGACCATAGGTGTGTGGGTTCATTTCTAGGTCTTCAATTCTATTCTATTGATCTACTTGTCTGTCACTGTACCATTACCATGCAATAGTTATCACAATTGCTCTGCAAATGGATGGATCTGGAGGATATCATCCTGAGTGAGGTAACCCAATCACAAAAGCACACATATGATATGAACTCACTGATAAGTGCATAGTAGCCCAGAAATGTAGAATACCTAAGATACAATTTGCAAAACACATAAAACTCAAGAAGTGTTGATACTTTGTTTCTTCTTAGAAGGGGAAACAAAACACCCATGGAAGGAGTTACAGAGACAAAGTTCAGAGCTGAGACAGAAGGAAGGACCATCCAGAGCCTGGGAATCCATCCCATAAACAACCACCAAACCCTGAATCTATTGCATATGTCAGGAAATTTTGCTAAAAAGACCCTGATATAGCTTCCTCTTGTGAGGCTATGCCAGTGCCTGGAAAATACAGAAGTGGAAGCTTACAGGCCTCTATTGGATGGAACACAAAGCCCCCAATGAAGGAGTTAGAGAAAGTACCCAAGGAGCTAAAGGGGACTGCAACCCTATAGGAGGCACAACAATATGAACTAACCCTCTAGAGCTTGTGTCTCTAGTTGAATATATAGAAGATTTTGGTCTAGTAGGCCATCAAAGGGAGGAGAGGCTCTGTACTTGCAAAGATTATATGCCTTAGTACAGGTAAATGACAGGGCCAAAAAGCAGGAGTGGGTGGGTGTGGGACAATGGGCCATTTATAGACAGGCTGTTCTCCAGTCAAGCTGAAGTGTGGAATCTTGGGACACGATGTTGATAATTCACCTACATGGGATGGTAGGCATTCCCTCATGTCTCCTAGACTCAAGGATCCTGTTGAAGTTATTGCTCTGAGCTCTGTTACTCCCTCCCTGCCACAGCCCCATGTGAGCATGCACCCCATGCCAAGCGACCAACTATGACCCGGGCCCCACCCTGTGCACAGGAGTCCTGGGGCGGGCAGCTGGCCAGCAAATGAGGTGTTAGGCCAGCCAATAATGCAGTGGTAGCTCTGCCAGAGCAGGCAGCAGGCAGAGGCAGAATTGAAGCCATGGGTGGTGGCCATGCTGGAACTGTGGGCAGTGCAGGCAGAGGTGATGAGCTGCAGTGGTCCTCTTTTCTTATAAAAACAGAAGAGGGAGATGTGGGACAATGGGCTATTGACAAACAGGCTGGTCTCCAGTCGAGCTGAGATGTGGAACCCTGCGACGTGGTGGTAATAATTCACCTACATGGGACGGTAGGCATTCCCTCATATCTCCTGGACTCAGGGCTCCTGTCACAGTTACTGCCTTCAACAGCCTCCACAAGAGAAACATGTTGCTAACAGTCACATAGGCTATGTCCCAAGCTTCTGACTTTCAGGCTAAACTCCTCCCAGTTACCTAGCAACAGTAAGGTAACAGCCCACCATAAGAGGGGCTCTTTGACCCCTCATCACTCTCTCCTCTGTTCTCTCCTCTCACTCTTTTACTCTCTCTCCCTCTCACTCTCTCTTTCTTACTCTCTAGCCTTTGTTCTCTCTCTCCCTTTCCTCCTCTCCTTTTGGCTATGGACTGTCTCTCTCTATTTTACCTTCCCTCTTCCTCCCTGCCTTTCTACAGTAAAGCTCTAATACCATAGACTGTCTCTGTTCATCAAGGCCTGCTGTGCTTGGACAATGGGATAGGCTTGTCTCCTAATGAGCCCTTTCTGTCTCCTGATGGAAGGCCTTCCTGTGCTCCAGTCAAGGCTGGGACTCTTGCCTGCATGGGAACCTCTCTCCCTCTGCCCTCTCTCCCATAACCCTGGGGCCAAGGGTGTAACCCCAGGGCCCCTGGTATTGGTGGCTGCCCCTTGCCCACCCCCCATGGCTTAGATGCTCACCCAGGGCCTAGTGTAAAGCATTTGGCAGGCCTCCCACATCTGCCTGCCCAGAGCACAGGAGGAACTCTGGCTGGATGTGGGCTATTCTCCCTCCCCCTCCTTCCCCTAAACCTCCTTAGTTCCCAACAGGTGGGTTGGGGAGGAGGGCAGGGGCAGACTTTAGGGGACTTTTGGGATAGCATTTGAAATGTAAATGAATTGCTTAAGGACTAGAAGAGGTTCAACTTTCATCACTGGAACCCCATCTTTACTCTTCTCTTCAAAGACTACAGATCCATGCTTAGGGAAAGGTCAGGTAAAGGAAAAATGTATAAATGGAGTTAAGGATGGAAAGTGCAGAAGTTAAAGAGCATAGAAGGAAAAAAAAGATTAGCGAGGAAAGGGAGAGAGAAAACTACTGTTGGGAAGGGAACAAAGTGGTGCAATGGGTGTCAGCATTTACCCCAGGTAAAAGTTTACCAAGCACGACCATGCTGAATCCTGCAAGTCTATGGCACAAAGTCCTGGGGATGAGGGTGGAATCCTCAAGATGCTGCTCCTCTGTGCCGGTCTTGCATCAAATTTAATGTCCATACCATCCAAACAGAAACTTCAATAGAAGAAAAATCAGTTACATACCCAAGATACATAGAAAGACCACAAGTTTCATTCTTGAACTCTTCCCATGTGCTGCAGCCTAATAGCACTAAATTAATATCCAAAAGCCCAATTCCTCAAACAAGAAAAAGTCTATCACTGGTTGTCACGTTACATAGGCAGTAGAACCTAGCTTTCCATTTCTCAAACCTTGCTACATGCCCTGTTACACTCCCCAGCCACCTTAGATGTCTCCTATGGCCATGGTTGAAACTTGCCTGATTGCCTGATGCCTTTCTGTTGCCCAATTAAAACCTCATCAGTTCTGTCATAGAAAAAGCAGAGTATAAATAACTGTCTATCCTCCTCTTACAGAGNAAAAAAAAAAAAAAAAAAAAAAAAATCAAACAAACAAACAAAAAAAAAACACCATGTAGGAATCTTAAAATATTCATCCTAGCTTAACTTCAAACCAATTTTCTTCTCTTTTCTTTTTAGAACAATCCTTTAAGTATTGGAAGTTCTACATATTTACACAGTGCATGGATTGATCTTATCCATGAACCACTCTACCATTCATTTTCACCTATTATCCCCCATTGCATTCCCTTGAGGTATTCATAGTACTTAATTTTTAATTTTAATATTAGCAATCCCTGAGTTCAATTAATGATACCCATAGTCACATGGTGTGTGGATATTCTACAATGCAATCTACAGACTTGTTTAAATACCATTAAAAATTCCAATGCAATTCTTCACATAAATTGTACAAACAATTCAAAATTCATATGGAAAAACAAAAGACCCATGATAGCAAAAACAATTCTTAACATAAAAAAGCAACTAAGCAAGGCAGTGGTGGTGGTGCACATGCTACATCCGTCTTGTGCTTAAGGGGAGTAAAGACAGCATTTGGTGCTGGTTAAAATGAACAGCTCTCTGCAGAAAATTGAAAAGAGACCCTTATTTCTCACCCTAAATAAAGTGCAACACAAAGTGAATCAAGGCACTTAGCATAAGACTCAATACATTGTTTCTGTCAGGAATAAATTAGGACATATGACAATTTATAGGTACAGATACAGACTTTCTGATTAGGTAACATGAGAAGTTAGACTAACATTTGACAGATGCATTTCATAAAATTCAATTAAGCTTATATGCCCAAGGAAGCTATCTCTGAAGTGAGAGGAAGTCACAGTGTAATGGGTTACTCTGATGCTGCTTGTAATTGATGTAATGCTAAATATTGGTCCAGAAGGCCTGGTTGGCCTTTTGCACTTACACAAGTGATATATTCAGGTCACATGACACTATGTGGCCTCCCACACCATGCCATCCCTGATTATAAATAGAGATGCTGATAGCCAATAGATGGGTAAAAGAGACTACAACACAACAGGATGGAAGAAATTTCTTCAGTCATACATGTCACAGGATACTTCTTTTTTTTCTTTTTTATGATGACTTCATAATTCTTTTTCAATTTTTATTAGATATTTTCTTCATTTACATTTGAAATGCTATCCATAAAGTCCTCTATACCCTCCCCCTTTCCCCGCCCTGCTCTCCTACCCACCCACTCCCACATCTTGGCCCTGGCATTCCCCTGTACTGGGGCATGTAAAGTTTGCATGATTTTGCATAACTAACATAGACTATGCAATTGAACAGAACATTCTCAAGATCGAAGACAAATGGACATTCAACAATTTTAAAAGTGTTTGTCAGAGAAATGTAGATTAAAACTACTTTAACACTTCATCTCACACCAGGTAAAATCACCATCATCAATAATGCAAATGACCCTAATTCTGCCATGATTGTAGGTAAAATGGACCTTACAAGCTAAATAGCATAGGTATTTCCTGCTTTACCAGTGTTATATGGAATCAGTTGTATGTAATAAATGTAGATATGCAATCTAAGATCAAGGAAACAGCTGTCATATAGAACCTGACATACCAACAGTCCTTTCTTAAAGACTCTAATATCCTTCAGACAATTCACCACGTGCATAAAGACTCTATTTTCCTATAGTGTCCTGCAGAGTCAGTGGTTCATTTACAGTGATTTTTCAAACAGTAATTTTGCATGTTCAAAAAATTTCAAGCTTATTTCTAACAAAAAAATAAAAAAAAACTAAAAATGAAGGAGAGATATTTAAATATATACATACAATGGGACTTATATCACAGTGGTATTGAACAAAGATATGCTAATATCAGATATAAGAAATACATATAGATAGCTCCTAAGTCAACTGAATTTCAAAATTAACAAAACTAGCACTAGCCAAAAAAAAAAATCTTTGCTAAATTCTATTTTTAAATATATAATGGAGATGTGTTAACCGACAGAACTAACTCGCTTAACTAATAATTCTAAAGAAATATAAACACATTAAAAACTAACATTTATTAAACATATCATTTGTTATCAGACAAGCTTTAATTCAAGTCGATGATTCTGAGGTGAAAAGTCTACATGATAGACAAAAAATATTTCTAATTTCTTTTTCATCAATGTATAATAAGTATCATAGAATATTAAATGGTTATCTTAAAAGGTGTTTTCATTTAGTACTATGTATTTTCTATGTTCATATAAATGAAACATGGCAGATGGTATACTATTAGTGTTTCTGTTACAAATATTCTTTTACTTGTCCATCTTATAAAGGTTCACTTGGTACTCTATGAGGCAAGGTATTCTGCCTGCCAGCTTACCCCAAAGATCTAGAAATAATGAACACTTCGGGCACTGACCTCTAGCAATGTTCTTTCTGATTGGTTCCCTTTCACAGCACTCTCAGGTTCTGCCCCATTACTTACCATGCATCAGTTCTTCTCAAGAGTTTCTCACAAAATGGAGAGGTGGGAAGAGAGGAACAAATAAAACAGATGATAGGTTTTCAAGTCACAGAAAATTGCTTGGAATACCAACTGAATAGGTTGAACTGTAAAATTCATAGCAACTCTGCATGTGAGGCAGACCTCATAGTCGGCCCTAATCTCTGTGATTAAAATATGTATTTTTTTTTGTTTTATTTTGTTCCCAAGTGTGATCTTGACTAGTATGAAACCTTGTGATCTGCATTAGTGCATTGTCTTGATTTTAATATTGATACCTGATACTGACATGCATGTTCCTTCATGGGATGTCTGTTGTACTATGCAAACAAATAATATAACATTAACTTTAACAATTATTAAATTCTGTAGATTGTTTTTCATTGGTTCCTTAGGAAACTATTTTAAAGTTTTAAAGTAGGAATGTAACCACTTACTACTTTGTAGGAGCTCAAATATTGTCCTTGCCTACTTCCTTTCTTCTCTGTTTCTGTTATACATGTACCCTGTTTTCCTATTTGTGTGTTTCTATAATTCATGATTATTTTCAGTTGGAATCAACTGAAGGCAATAAAATCAGGCAATTTAATTCCTAGGGAGAATTAATGAGAAACAAAAGTACAACTATGCATATCTAAGGTTTCCCAAGAGATTTCTTTCTCAATTGTTCCTGGTAAATACTTTATCTGCTTCTTTTAAGTTTTGTATGTATTTTGGAGAATCTGATATATGCATATTATGATATTGTATAGCCTATTTTAAACTTCAGCTCCTCTCATTTGTCTTCACCATGCCAACCTCCCAATCTCATGGCCCTTTTGTTGTTCTTTTTGATGCATAAGTATGTCCAATTAGAGCCTCCAGAAATGCAGAAGTATGGAGCAAGAAATGGAGAGTGTGACAGTTTCCAGTGGGTCCATCCTCAAATAAGAATTATTTTTCTCATCAAATATCCCCATTAAAAAGTGGGGCACAGAGTTAAACAAAGAATTCTCAACTGAGGAATACCGAATGGCTGAGAAGCACTTGAAAAAATGCTCAACATCCTTAATCATCAGGGAAATGCAGATCAAAACAACCCTGAGATTCCACCTCACACCAGTAAGAATGGCTAAGATCAAAAATTCAGGTGACAACAGTTGCNAAATGGATGGATCTGGAGGCCATCATCCTGAGTGAAGTAACCCATTCACAAAAGAACTCACATAACATGTACTCACTGATATGTGGATATTAGCCCAGAAACCTAGACTACCCAAGATACAATTTACTAAACACATGATACTCAAGAAGAAGGAAGATCAAAATGTGGACACGTCACCCCTTTCTAGAATTAAGAACAAGCCACACATTGAAAGAGTTAAAGAGAGCATGTGTGAAGCTGAATCCAAAGGATGGACCCAACGACAGCGGCTGCCAGGGATCCATCCCACAATCAGTCACCAAACATAGACACTATAGCACATGCCAGCAAGATGGTGCTGAATGGTCCCGGATATAGCTGTCTCGGGGGAAAATATACCAATGCCTGGCAAACATGGAGGTGGAAGCTCACAGTCAGCTATTAGATGGAACACAGGGTTCCCAAGGAAGAAGGAGCTAGAGAAAGTACCCAAGGAGCTGAAGGGGTCTTCAACCCTATAGGTGGAAGAATAACCATGAACTAACTAGTACCCCCTGGACTCGTGTCTCTAGCTGAATATATAGAAGAGGATGGCCTAGTTGGCCATCAGTGGGAAGAGAGGCCCCTTGGTTATGCAGACTTTATATGCCCCAATACAGGGGAACGCCGGGGCCAGGGAGTGGGAGCGGATGGGTGGGGGAGCAGGGCCAGGAGGGGGGAGGGTATAGGGAACTTTCTGGATAACACTTGAAATGTAAATGAAGAAAATATCTAATAAAAGTTGAAAGAAAAAAAAAAAGAATTATTTTTCTCCCTAGAAACTCACCACTGTCAATAACTCCTCAGTAAACAAATGGATGAGTCATTTTAAGTAAAACTCCATGGCTGTTTTATTGCCTAAAAGCAAGCAAAATAGAGCTAATATAAAGCAATGTCTTGATGACAGGCACAAAATTCAACAGATAATATGATCATGAAACATGCCTGTTTGGGGCCATTCAGTGTCTTGTAAATAACAGACATGAAAATTTTTATTTGAACATTGGTTTGTTTTAATTCCCCAACATACTCAGCTACAAATAAATGTTCAAATAATTATGAAACCTAGTATGATAAATTTATATAAAACATATTCCCAGAGAAGTAAAACTAGATCCCAGCTCAGTGCTTTATAGAAAAGATAGATCTGAAAGGTAATAAGAACAATCAATCTTAACCACGATGAAAAATGAGTTATTAGAAAACAATCTGTCAAGAAACTTCTGTTAAAGGAAGCTGGGGTTATGGTTTTATTTCTGAGAAAAGAATAGCTCAATAGTGTAAGTTTTTCCTTTGTTCATAAAACCATTCCAAAATCATTCAATGATGCACAAGTATCATGAGAAAAAATAATTGGGAAAGGTAATGGAAAAAGAAAGATACTGTGAGTGGCACACGACAACACTGAAGACAGTGAGGAAAAAATCCCTATAATGTGCTCACGATCCAAGCAAAGGTACAAAATATATAGAAAAATATATTATCTATCTATCTATCTATCTATCTATCTATCTATCTATCTATCTATCTATCTATTTATTTAAAGAAATGTTTTCTCTGAGTAACCTTTGCTGTCCTGGAGTTTGTTCTGTTTACCAGGCTGGGCTCAAATTCATAGAAATCCACCTGCCTCTGTTTCTTGAGTGCAGAGGTTAAAGACGTGCTCTACCATTGCCCAGCTAAGAATAATTCTTCAGAAAAGGTAGAGGAAAAGAATTTGAAATATTTGTTAGAATGTGTATTTTATAAAATGATCTGTGTACATATAATGAAAAAGTTTCTATAATATACTAATTTTGAAAGTATATAATTAAAGAGAAAAAACTGTCAATTTTTAGCTAACATGTATAGTTGAGAAATATGTGGAGTTACCAAAAATGCTACTATTAGACATATTAATATCCATAATGAAGGCTCTATTTCTCATGCTATTAGAAATATAGCATTGCTTCTCCAAGGCACATTGTCAGTGTCTATGGGAACCAGGCATATATTGTGATACATAGTGCATTTTAAAACAGAAAATAAGGTCTGCAAACTATTTATGGTGGCAAAGAGTACAGGACAAACTGACCCCGTTGAACATATGTAGCCTTCCTGGCAGACTTACAAAGTTAAACTAAAGACGGTATTTATTTTGCTTTCAATCATAGCTATTGTATTTCTTTCTCTTCAGTGGTAAAATAAACCACTAGATTCCAGGATATTTAAACACAAGTACCACATAATTTAAAAATGATGGTTGATTTCATCCTATCTCCCTATTCCCTGTTCTAAAAGGGTGCTCCCTAGCCCACCCGACAACTCCTCTCTCACCATCATAGAATTCTCCTATGCTGAAGCATCAAGCCTTCACAGGACCAAGGGCCTCTCATTAAGGCCATCTGCTGGTATATATGAAGCTGGAGACATGAGTTTCTCCTTGGGAACTCTTGGGTTGGTGGTTCAGTTCTTGGGAACTCTAGTGGGTCTAGTTGGTTGATATTGTTGTTCTTCCTATGGAGTTGTCAAACCCTTCAGCTCCTTAAATTCTTACCCTACTTGTTCCATTCAGATCCCCCTGCTCATTCCGGTGGTTGGCTATAAGAATCCCCATCTCTATAGGTAAGGCTCTGACAGAGCCTCTCAGGAGCCATCCATATCAGGCTCCTGTCAGCAAGCACTTCTTGGCATCAGCAATAGTGTCTGGGTTTGGTGGCTGCATTTGGGATAGATCCCTAGGTAGGGCAGTCTCTGGGTGGCCTTTCCTTTAGTCTCTGCTCCATTCTTTGTCCCTGTATTTCCTTTAGACAGGAGCGATTATTATTTGGGTTAATATATTTGAGATGAGTGGGTAGCCCCCTTTTTCAACCTGGGGCCTTGCCTAACCTCTGGATATGGTCTCTAGAGATTTTCTCTTCCCATTGTTGTGTATTTCAGCTGACATCATCCCTGTTGGGTCCAGGGAACATTGTACTTTTTGTGGGATCTGTGACTTTTTGGTGTCTATGTCCTGTTCACCATTCCCCATTGCTATACACCACTGTGTAGCAGTCAATTTCCTGACCCTCACTACATCAACCTGTCTCATTTAATACCTGATCTGGACCCCAATTTAACCTCCTCTCTTCTCTCCCTCTACCACCAAGATTATTTCTTTGCCCCTTCTAAGTAGGAATGAAGCATCCACACTTTGGTGTTCCTTCTTGTTAAGATTCACATGGCCTATGAGTGGTATGATGTATTTCCCAAGCTTTTGGACTAATATGCACTCATCGCTGAGTACATATCATGTGTGTTCTTTTGTGAATGGGTTACCTTAGTCAGGATATTTCTTGTTCCATCCATTTGCCTGAAAATTTCATAAAGTCATTGTTTTTAATAGCTGAGTAGTACTCCATTGTGTAAGTTTACTACATTTTCTGTATCCATTCCTTTGTTGAGAAACATGGATTATTTCCCATTTCTGGCTATTATAAATAAGACTGCTATGAACATAGTGCAACAGGTGTTCTTGTTATATTTGGAACACCTTTTGAGTATATGCCTAGGAGAGGTATAGCTGGGTCCTCAGTAATATTATATCCAATTTCTGAGGAAACGCCAGACTGATTTCCAGAGTGGTTGTTCCACCTTACAATCCCACCAGCAATGGAGGAGTGTTCCTCTTCCTCCACATCCTCCCCTGAATCTGCTGTCACTTCAGTTTTTTATCTTAGCCATTCTGACTGCTGTGAGGTGGAATTTCAGGGTTGTTTTGATTTGCATTTTCCTGATTACTAAGGATGTTGAACATTTCTTTAAGTACTTATCAGCCATTCAATATTCCTCAGTTGAGAATTCTTTGTTTAGGTCTTTGCCCCAATTTTAGTAGGGTTATTTGGTTTTCTAGACTCTAACTTCTTGAGTTCTTTGTACATATTGGATATTAGCCCTCTATCAGATGTAGTAATTGTAAAGATCATTTCCAAATCTGTAGGTTTCTGTTTTAGCCTGATGACAGTGTCCTTTGCCTTAGAGAAGCTTTTTAATTTTATGAGATTACATTTGTCTATAGTTGATATTAAACCATGGAAACATTCCCATAACCCCTAAAGAAATAGAAGCAGTCATTAAAAGTCTTTCACCTTCAATCCCCCCTGGGACCCCCCACCCCCAAAAAAACAAGGCCAGGAATAAATGGTTTTTGTGCAGAATTCTATCAGGCCTTCAAAGAAGACCTAGTACCAATACTCTTCTAACAATTCCACAAAGTAGAAGTAAGGGAACACTACTTAATTCATTCTATGAAGCCACCATCACACTGATACCTAAATCACACAAAGACCCAACAAAGAAAGAGAACTTCTGACCAATTTCCCTTATGATGCAAAAATACTCAATAAAATTCTCATAAACCAAATTCAAGAACACATTAAAAAGATCATCCACCATGATCAAGAAGGCTTCATCTCAGGGATGCAGGGATACTTCAATATATCGAATTCCATCAAGGAAATCTACTACATAAACATACTCAAAGGAAAAAAAAATATGATCATCCAGTTAGATGCTGAAAAAGCATTCAACACCCCTTCATGTTAAAAATCTTGGAAAGATCAGGAATTTAAGGCCCATATGTAAGCATAGTAAAAACAATATACAGCAAAACAGTAGCAACATCAAACTTAATGGAGAGAAACTTGAAGCAATTCCATTAAAAATCTGGGTCTAGACAAGGCTGCCCACTCTCTCTCTGTCTATTCAATATAGTTCTCAAAGTTCTAGCAAGAGCAATTAGACAACAAAAGGAGGGCAAAGGGATACAAATTGGAAAGGAAGTAGTCAAACTATCACTATTTGCAGATGATATGATAGTATACTTCAGTGACACTAAACATTCCTCCATAGAACTCCTTCAACTGATAAACAATATGAAGATCAAAGTGGCTGGATATAAAATTAACTCAAACAAATCAGTAGTCTTCCTCTACTCAAAGGAAATATGGGCTGAGAAAAAAGTTGAGGAAGCAATACCTTTCACAAGAGTCAAAAATTATATTAAATATCTTAGTATGACTCTAATGAAGCAAGTGAAAAATCTGTACAAAAAGAACTTCAAGTTTCTCCTTCCTGTTGGTGCCAGCCCTTTGCCACCTTGCATGCAAACTCAGGGAATGGTTTCACGGTCCCCAGTGGACTCTCCATGCTGCAGGCACACTAGAAAACCCAGGATCTTAGAATCATTGAGGAGAGTCGGCCTCCAGAGAAGGCTCTGACCCTGTGTCTCAGATGAGAGCACAATCTTATATCCTGTGTCTCACAGACACCAGTCCAAGCAGGAGAGCACATTTTCTTGGACAGGGTCCCTTCAGGCCTTCATCTTTAGCCAGGAGAAAGAGCTGAGACCCAGACCTCTGGCCACCTTCCCTGTAACAGGAGACTTGGCCTGCAGAGAGACTTCTGACCACCTGGACTCAGGAGAGTGTTGGGCTCCCAGGAGTGCTGACAGTGGCTAACAGAATCACAGGAGGAATAAGCTCCAGCCAGAGACAGCTAGAACATCTAACACAAGAGATTACCAGATGGCAAAAGAAAAACAAAAGAATCTTACTAATAGAAACCAAGACCACTCAGCATCATCAGAACCCAGCATGCCCACCACAGTGAGTCTTGGATACCCCAACAAACCTGAAAAGCAAGATTCCAATTTAAAATCATATCTCCTGACAATGGTAGAGAATTTTAAGGAGAGCATTAATAACTAACTTAAAGATATACAGGAGAACACTGCTAAACAGATAGAAGACCTTAAAGAAGAAGCACAAAAATCTCTCAAAGAATTAAAGGAAAATACTGCAAAATAGGTAGAAGTCCTTAAAGGGGAAACACAAAAATCCCTTAAAGAATTACAGGAAAACACAATGAAACAGGTGATGAAATTGAACAAAACCATTCAAGATCTAAAAATGGAGGTAGAAACAATAAAGAAAACCCATAGGGAGACAACACTGGAGACAGAAATCCTAGGAAAGAAATCAGGAACCATAGATGCGAGCATCAGCAACAGAATGCAAGAGATGAAAGAGAGAATCTCAGGTGCAGAAGATTCCATAGAGAACATGGACACAACAATCAAAGAAAATGCAAAATGCAAAACAACCCTAACTCAAAACATCCAGCAAATCCAGGACACAATGAGAAGACAAAATTTTCAGATAATAGGTATAGATGAGAATGAAGATTTCTAACTTAAAGGGCCAGTAAATGGCTTCAACAAAATTATAAAAGAAAAGTTCCCTAACCTAAAGAAAGAGATGCCCATGAACATAAAAGAAGCCTACAGAACTCCAAATAGACTAGAGCAGAAACGAAATTCCTCCCTACACATAATAATCAGAACAACAAATGCACTAAATAAAGATAGAATATTAAAAGAAATAAGGGACAAAGGTCAAGTAACATATAAAGAGCACAAATGCTAGCCCAGGATACTATAACAAGCAAAATTCTTGATTATCATAGATGGAGAAACCAAAGTATTTCATGACAAAACTCACAATATCTTTTCACTAATCCCGCTCTTCAAAGGATAATAAAGAGAAAACTCCAACACAAAGAGGGAAAATATGCCCTAGAAAAAGCAAAAAAGTAATCTTTCAACAAACCTAAGAGAACAGAATACCGAATCTAACACCAAAAATAACAGGAAGCAACAATTACTTTTCCTTAATCCTTAATACCTCTTAATATCAATGGACTCAATTAACAACAACAACAACAACAAAAAAAAACCCATAGACTAACAGACTGGCTACATAAACAGGACCCAAAATCTTTCTGCATACAGGAAACCTACCTAAGGGAAAAAGACAGAAACTACCTCAGAGTGAAAGGCTGGAAACAGTTTTCTAATCAAAAGGTCTGACAAAACAAGCTGGGGTAGCCATTCTAATATGGAATAGAATCGAATTCTAACCCAAAGTGTGACACAAATGCAAGGGCAGTCACATTAATTAAGGAAACTTTAGTAAAGTTCAAATCACACATTGCACATAAAACTATAATAAAGGGAGACTTCAATACTCTACTCTCGTCAATAGACAGATCCTGGAAACAGAAACTAAACATAGACACATGGAAAATAACAGAAGTTATGAAACAAATGGATTAAACATATATCTACAAAGCATTTTATCCTAAAACCAAAGAATATACCTTCTTCTCAGGAACTCATGGTTAACTTCTCCAAAATTTACCATATAAGCTGTCAAAAAACCAGGCCTTAACAGATTAAAAAATATTGAATTATCCCATGCATCCTATCATATCACCATGGACTAAGGCTGATCTTCAATAACAACATAAATACTAGAAAACCAACATTCATGGGGAAGCTGAACAACACTGTAGTCAATGATACCTTTGTCAAGGAAGAAATAAAGAAAGAAATTAAAGACATTTTAGAGTTTAATGAAAATGAAACCAAAACATGCAAACTTATGGGATACAATGAAAGCAGTCCTAAGAGGAAAACACATAGCTCTGAGTGCCTCCAAAAAGACACTAGAGAGAGCACACACTAGCAGCTTGACAGCACACCTAAGAGCTCTAGAACAAGAGGAAGCAAATTCACCCAAAAGAGTAGACCACAGAAAATAATCAAACTCAAGGCTGCAATCAACCAAGTAGAAACAAAAAGGACTATACAAAAAAATCAACCAAACCAGGAGCTGTTTTTTTGAGAAAATAAACAGCATAGATAAACCCTTAGGCAGACTAACTAGAGGGCACAGTATCCTAATTAACAAAATCAGAAATGAAAAGGGGGACATAACAACAGAATCTGAGGAAATGCAAAGCATCATCAGCTCCTGCTACAAAAAGCTATACTCAACATACTGGAAATCATGGATGAAATGGACAATTTTCTAGACATATACCAGGTACCAAAGTTAATCCTGATCATATTGACGATCTAAACAGTCCATATCCCCTAAAGAAATAGAAACAGTCATTAATAGTCTCCCAACCAAAAATAGCCCAGGACCAGATGGGTTTAGTGCAAAGTTCTATCAGAGACTTCAAAGAGGATCTGATCCCAAAACTTCTCAAACTATTTTACAAAATAGAAACAGAAGGACCTCTACCCAATTCATTCTATGCAGCCACAATTACCCTGATACCTAAATTACAAAAAGACCCAAAAAAGAAAGAGAACTCCAGACCATTTACTTTATGAGTATTGATGCAAAAATACTCAGTAAAATTCTGGCTAACTGAAGTCAAGAAAACATCAAAATGATCATTCATCATGATCAAATAGGCTTCATCCCAGGGATGGAGGTGTGGTTTAATATATGGAAATCCATCAAAGTCTCCCACTATATAAACAAACTTAAAGATAAAAACCACATGATCATCTCTTTAGATGCCAAGAAAACATTTGACAAAATCTCACACCTATTTATGAAAAAAATCTTAGAAAGATAAGGAATACAAGCCCCACACCTAAACCTAATAAAAGCAATATACAGCAAACCAGTAGCCAACATCAAAATAAATGGAGAGAATCTTGAAGCAATCTTATTAAAATCGGGGAACAGACAGGCTGCCCACTTTTTCCCTACTTACTCAATGTAGTACTTGAAGCCCTAGCCAGAGCAATTGGATAACAATAGCAGATCAAGGGCATACAAATTGGAAAGGAAATAGTCAAAATATCACTATTTGTAGATGATATGATACTATATAAAAGTTGACCCTAAAAATTCCAGCAGAGAACTCCTAAACCTGATAAACAGCTTCAGTGAAATATCTGGATATAAAATTAACTCAAACTTTATTTAAATAAAGGATAAACAGGCTGAGAAAGAAATTAGGGAAACAACACCCTTCACAATAGTCACAAATAATATAAAATACCTGGGTGTGACTCTAACTTAGGAAGTGAAAGATTTGTATGCTAAGAACCTGAGGAAAGAAATCAGATATCTCAGAAGATGGAAAGATCTCCCATGCTCATGGATTGGCAGGATTAATATAGTAAAAATGGCTATCTTCCCAAAAAAGCAATCTGCAGATTCAATACACTCCCCATCAAAATACCAACTCAATTCTTCACAGAGTTAGTGAAACAATTTGCAAATTTATATAGAATAACAAAAAAATCTAAGATAGCAAAAACCATTCTCAACAATAAAAGATCCTCTGGTAGAATCACCAAGCCTGACCTCAAGCTGTACTACAGAGCCATTGTAATAAAAACTTCATGGTACTTGTATAGCAACAGACTGATAGATCAATAAAATAGAATTGAAGAACCAGAAATGAATCCACACATCTATGGTCACTGGATCTTTTACAAGAGCGCTAAAAAACCTTCCAGTGGATAAAAGACAGCATTTTCAACAAATGGTGCTGGTACAACTAGCGGTTATCATGTAGAAGACTGGGAATTGATCCATTCTTTTCTCCTTGTACTAAGGTCAAGTCTAAGTGGTTTAAGGATCTCCACAAATAACCAGAGACACTGAAACATATAGAGGAATAAGTGTGGAAAAGCGTCGAAGATATGGGCACTGGGGAAAAATTACTGAATAGAACAGCAAAGGCTTATGCTGTAAGATCAAGAATAGACAAATGGGACCTCAAAAATTGTAAAGCTTCTGTAAGGCAAAAGACACTGTCAATAAAACAGAAAGGCCTCCAACACATTGGGGAAAAATATTTACTAATTCAATATATGATAGGGGACTAATATCCATTAAATACAAATAACTCAAGAAGATGGACTCCAGAAAATCAAATAACCCTATTAAAAAATGGGATACAGAGCTATACAAAGAATTATCAACTGAGGAATACTGAATTGCTGAGAAGCACCTGAAAAAATGTTCCACATCCTTAATCATCAGGGAAATGCAAATAAAAACAACCCTGAGATTCCACCTCTCACCAATCAGAATGGCTAAGATCAAAAATTTATGGGACAGTAAATGCTGGTGAGGATGTGAAGAAAGATGAACATTCCTCCATTGCTGCTGGGATCAAAAGCTGGTACAATAACTCTGGAAATCCGTTTTATGGTTTCTCAGAAAATTGGACATAATACTATTGGAAGATCTAGCAATACCTCTCTTGGATATAAACCCAGAATATGTTCTAACTTGCAATAAGGACACATGCTTTACTATGTTCAAAGGAGCCTTATTTATAATAGCCAGAAGCTGGAAAGAACCCAGATGTCCCTCAATAGAAGAATGGATATGGAAAATGTGGTACATTTACACAATGTAGTACTACTCAGCTATTAAAAACAATTAATTTATGAAATTCTTAGGCAAATGGATGGATCTGGAGGACATCATCCTAATTGAGCTAACCCAATCACAAAAGAACACGCATGATATACACTCACTGATAAGTGGATATTTGCCCAGAAACTTAGAATACCCAAGATACAATTTGCAAACCACATGAAACTCAAGAAGAAGGAAGCCAAAGTGTGGATACTTCATTCCTTCCTAAAATGGAGAACAAAATACCCATGGAAGAAGTTACGGAGACAATGTTCAGAACAGAGCCTAAAGGAATGACCATCCAGAGACTGCCCTACTTAGGGATTCACCCCATAAACAACCACCAAACCCAGTCACTAGGCAGATGCCAACAAGAGCCTGCTGACAGGAGGCTGATATAGCTGTCTCCTGGAAGGTTCTGCCAGTGCCTGGCAAATACAGAAGTGGAAGATCACAGTCATCCATTGAACGGAGCACAAGGTCCCCAATGAAGGAGTCAAAGAAACACCAAGGGAGCTGAAGCCCCATAGGAGGGACATCAATATGAACTAACCAGTACCCCCATAGCTCCTTGGAACTATGCCACCAATCCACAAAAACACATGGTGGAACTTGTGGCTCTAACTACAAATGTAGCAGAGGATGACCTAGTAGGTCATCAATGGTAAGAGAGGCCCCTGGTCCTGTGTAGGTTCTATACCCCAGTATAGGGGAATGCCAGGTCCAGGAATGGGAGTGGGTGGGTTGGGGAGTGGGGAGGTTGGGAGGGGATAGGGGATTTCAGAGGGAAATCTAGGAAAGAGGATAACATTTGAAATATAAAAATGAAAATATTTAATAAAAAAATAAAAAAGAACTTCAAGTCTCTGAAAAAAGAAATTAAAGACCTCACAAGATGGAAAACTTTCCCATGTTCATGGATCAGCAGGATTAATATAGTAAAAATGGCTATATGGCCAAAAGCAGTCTATGGATTGAATGCAAACCCATCAAAATTTCACCTCAATTGTTCACAGAGATAGAAGGAGCAATTCTCAAATTCATTTGGAAGAACAAAAAACCCAAGAAAGCGAAAACTATTCTCAGCAATAAGAGAATTTCTGGAAAAATCACTATCCTTGACCTCAAGCTCTGTAGATCAATAGTGATAAAAACTGCATGGTATTGTTACATAGATAGGCTAGTAGATCAATAGAATAGAGTAGAATTGAATTAAACACACACCTATGGTCACTTGTTATTTGACAAAGAAGCCAAAAACATCCAGTGGAAAAAAGAGAATTTTTAACAAATGGTGCTGGTTCACCTGAGGGTTAGCATGTAGAAGAAGGCAAATTCATCCATTTTTATCTCTCTGTACAAAACTCAAGTCCAAATGGATCAAGGAACTTGCCCAGAAACCAGATACACAGAATGTAATAGAAGAGAATGTGGGAAAGAGACTCAAACACATTGGCACAGGGCAAAATTTCTTGGTATATGATTTATAATTATTACATTAGTGAAGTTAAAGCCATACTATCTATGCAGAACATTGAGAGTGTGTCATGTCCATGTACAAGTGGGGAAAATGTTCTGAGAATTTGACAAGTCATTAAGCTGTTCTCTACAAACTTTTTTATCACTTCTGCTCTATGCCAATTATGTTTTATATTATTTTCCCTTTGAGTTGGGCCTTATAACTTGTAACAATCTCCTATCTATGGAAATCTTGATTTCTTAAAGTAAACATTAAAAAAAATTAAATATCTTGAGTCTCACCTTTCACTGAATTCTTCTCTTACATGATATTTGCCTTAGAACAGTGCTGATTGCAGTTTAGTAAGAGAGGGGAAAACTTCTCACCTCATGCCAGAATTGCTTTCTCCCAGTAGGTTTGTTGTCTGACCTTCAACAAACTAATTATGCCCTTCACAGAACTTTCTTTGGAAGCCAATTCTATGTCTATTGTGTTAATAAATTAAACTTAATTTATTAAGTTTAATAAACTTATATATATTAAGTTTAATAAACTTTTATCTACTATAGGTAGATAAAAACTAAGTTTATAGTACTACCTTCATGGAGGCCAGATCTTCATTCTACCAATTACAACTTTGTGATATTCTATAATACTGTAAATTGCTGGGTGTTTATAAAACAGAGAAGACCAGGCAGGCCAGATATATGTTCTTTGGTGTATGTCCCTTGAGTATTTTGTATACAGTCTATTAGAAATTCATGTTAGGATTAGCATGAAGAGGACGGACAAAAGGGGGAAGTCTCAACTCTTGTTAGTAGATAAAATTTTCCTCCAGAATAATTTGTGAAACAAATACTCATGACGTTAACACCTTTTATTTCACTAAAAATGAGTTTTGATTATTAGAGCATGTTACCATTATTTGATAGATTAATATTAAACACACAATCTAGAATGTTTAATTTTGTTTCAGACAATCTCTAGTTTACACAGAGAAAAGCAAACTTTATAAGATATATATTCTTTTTTCCCAAACTTTTATGATTTTTGAGAAATAAAAGATGCCCATTTTCTGTGTTACTACACTCACAATATTTTCTAGTTCCACCAATTTACGTGCAAATTTCATGAAGTCATTCTTTTTAATGGCTGAGTAGTACTCCATTATTTAAATGTACCACATTTTCTTTATCCATTCCTCTGTTGAGGGGGTATCTAGGTTGTTTCCAGCTTCTGGCTATTACTAATAAGGCTGCTAAGAACATAGTGGAGCATGTGTCCTTGTTATATATTGGAACATCTTTTGGGTCTATGCCAAGGAGTGGTATAACTGGGTTCTCAGGTAGTACTATGTCCACACACATGGAATATACTCACTGATAAGTGGATATTAGCAAAAAAAAAAAAATCACCATACCAATGATACAACTTATAGAGAATATAAAGAAGAAGGAAGACCAAAGTGTGGATGCCTCAGTCCTACTTAAAGGAGGAACAAAATGATGACAGGAAATAGAGGGTTGGCAGGACTTGAGAGGAAAGGAAGAGGGGAGATGCTACATCCACTCCAGTAGCAACCCGCGTGACAGGCTGAAAGTCTGGGCACGATCCCGAGGCAAGAAGTTCACAGAAACTTAGTCTCCTGGAATTGTGGCATCCTGTATAAAGAATGCTCCAAAGTCCTTGATTTAGTTAGTAAACAGATCTGTGTGCTTTCCCCTAATATTGCTTCATTATAGTGTTCCTAAAGATTCATATTTTAACATAGCCAAGTTAGATTCTAGGCAGTCCTTGATCCAACCTTGAGTCACTGCTCTACAAAGGAATTCACCATTACCTAGGAATAAGGAAGTTTGCGATCTGAGAAGGAACCAGACTAGATAGTTAGAACTAGCTAGCTGAGTTACACCCAGATACAAGTATTTACAATGGCCTAGGGGGAAGGTGGACTACGACAAGGGAATGAAGCCCTTGCCCCTGGCTCCTAAGTTTAAGCTGACCTCAGGTGGAATTGCTTTTGATCCCAGTGTTAACCTTGAATCTTATCCCAGTTGGTTCTTGCCAGTCCTTCCTCGCTTGTATTACTGTTT
>LR750030.1:361395-443668 GCA_902729485.2 Mus minutoides | reverse complement strand
TAATTTGACACAATACACTCAGATATTACACACTCCCTTGTGTGTCGTGTCTGTTTGTCACTCGCCGAATCTTTGCCCACTTCCTCAAGAGAACTCGACCCACGCAGGCTGGGGACTCAGAGGGCCCGTGGCAGGGAGAGAAAAGAAGAGGGTAGGATCAGGCATGGGAGGAGATAGGAGAGATGTACAGAGAGTCAGGACATTGAACAGAGTTGTGTAGCAATGGGGGATAAGAAACTAGGGCCAACCAACAGAAAGTTTCAGACACCAGGAAAGGAAGAGGCTCCCAGGACCCAAAGGGGATGATGTTAGCTAAATACCTAACAATGGAAGGAGAGAATCTGTAGAGACCATATCCAGAGAGAGGTTAGGCAAGATCCCTGGTTGAAGAAAGGGGCCACCCACTCATCTCAAATATATTAACCCAAATAATAATTGCTGCTGCCTAAAGGAAATACAGGGACAAAGAGTGGAGCAGAGACTAAAGGAAAGGCCATCCAGAGACTGCCCCACGTAGGGATCCATCCCACATGCAGCCACCAAACCCAGACACTATTGCTGATGCCAAGAAGTGCTTGCTGACAGGAGCCTGATATGGATGGCTCCTGAGAGGCTCTGCCAGAGTCTTACCTATAGAGATGGGGGATTCTTATAGCCAACTACCCGAATGAGCAAGTGTATCTGAATGGAGGAATTAGGGTAAGTATTTAAGGAGCTGAAGGGTTTGGCAACTCCTTAGGAAGAACATCAATATCAACCAAATAGACCCCCCAAGAAATCCCACAGACTAACCAAAGAATACACATGGAGTGACTTATAGCTCTAGCTGCATATGTAGCCGAAGATGACCTGTCTGACATCACAAGGCAGAGAGGCCCTTGGTCTGGTGAAGGCTTGATACCCCAGTGTAGGGGAATGCTAGAACCACCAGGCAGGAGTGGGCAGCTAGTTGGGCGAGCACCTTCATTGAGGCCAGGAGAGAGGGTGTGGGATGGGGTGTGTTTCAGAGAGGAAACCGGGAAGGGGGATAACATTTGAAATGAAAATAAACAAAATAACCAATAAAAATTTTGAAAAAAGATGACCATTGAAACAATAGTAAAATTTACATAAAGGAATTGACAGAATGAGGAATGAATCGTTGTATTAGTTAATATTTCACCTATTTTGAGTAATTAAACTACAGAAATATTTCAGCATTGCTTTGCACTCCTAGAGACAGTGTCAATCTTGAAAACAAAACAACCAATTTACTCAAGAGTCAGGCCTCTTGTTTTCATGTTCCCCTTTCAACACTAAAAATCAATAATATAAATAGTCAAAATTTCAGAAATCACACCCCATGACAATTTGAAAATGATCAGAGCTCCCCAGGGTCAACATTCTATAACTAAAATTGAAGATATGTTAACTAAAATTTTTGGATAATTTCTCTTTGTTTTACCAAAATATGTTAATGTAGAAAGCTTTCCTAAGAAAAAAAATCAGGAAAAAATTAAAATATATGTTATTTATGAAAACTGTACATTACACACATTAAAATTTAAATTATTCAAACCATTTTAATATTTTAGCAATAATTCCTTAATATAAATTACAGAAAACAATTTGATAATCTATTATCTAAAAGACTACTTATTATGATATTCAAGCTTATGACAAAGGACTTGATATTCACTCCAATTTTTAAGATATATTTGAATCCAGTTATAATATTTTTCTTTTTATTAGAAAAATTTTGATGATCAGGTTTTTCTCCTTTTCTACCTCATCCAAACCTTCCCTGACCAATTGGAATTTCAAAATTTGTACATTCTATAAAGCAATCCAAACTCTAGAGGCCTAATAAAAGTTTATGTTTTTGTATTATAATGTACATACTTTGTCAAATCATAAAACTGATTATTGTGCAATATTTTAAGGAAATAATGAAATATGGCATAGTGCAGTGAGAGGTTGAGCTGAAGGCTTTGAAGTCCTAGAGACCCTGAAAGGATGGTAGGAGCTCTGCCAGCTCCTCGGCACCAGACATCTGTCACATAGTCTTAGCCATCCATTGATTTGTGGCCAATGGTCACATAAGAACAATGCCTCAAGCTCTTCCACATGTAGATGAGGCATCACTAACACCTCAGACCTAGACAGTAGGAAGAGACATGACCTGTGCTCACTGAGCTCTCCATGCTAAAAAGGTACCTAGAGGCCTGGAGGGCATAGCCAATGCACTTTCTTTTCCAGACATTCCTCCCTGCAAAAGGTATTTAATCTCAGGCTGACCTTGAGAAGTGGGATATGGTTTTACCCATCCACTTCCCATCATGGCAATAAATGGTTTCATCAAGATCTGCTGTGTGGAGGCATGGAGAAGGCCTTTGCCTATAGATCTCCCATAGAGGGCCTCTCTGTATTCCTAGCCACCAAGCCTGCTGCCCATCAAGCCAAGGACTCTCCCAGTGGGACCAATCACAGCTCCCCTTATCTGCCCCCAGCCCAGGGATAAATCCAGCCCAAGGCCCCCCACTATTTTCGCAGTTCTTCTGCAGCTCCCAGTGGTGTCAAGATGTCAGAGAGCCTGGGAACCAGATGGCTCCAGCCTTGTATCAGACTAGCAGACCCCCTAATCAGCTCCAGGAGTCCAGAGGCTCAGACTGTGCTTTCCCACTTCCAGCAGTGCCTCAGGGCTGCCCTACAGCCCAGCACTGCACCTACAAGGTGCAGTTTGGGACAAGCACAGTCAAACTTCCCAAGTTCTGCCTCCCCAAGAAGCCATGCCCTGTGGCAGAACAGACTCAGGACAAACATCTCCACAATATGGCATAGGTTCAAGGGCACAGCATAGAAGCTGTATAAGAAAAAGTGTGAAAAACATTGTTAGTTAAGATATTAAATATTAACTTGGTCACTGGGGACTCAGAGCAAAGTAGTGAACTAACAGTGAATCGCTACAGTATGAAAATGAAATGAAGCCAACTTGGTAAGCCCAGAGGGATAAGTACCTTCTCAAAATCACAACAAAGAGAAATTCTCAATAACTAATGCTTCAGTCTGGCTCAGTGCCTCAAGCTGTGACAGTCTCTGCAACTACTCCACTAGTATTTGTGTGGCATACTGATTTGTCTGTCTGTGAAAGTAGGCACATTTCTTAACATTTTCTTTGTATATATAAAATTGGAAAAGATAATAATATAAAATTACAGTATTGAAATTTAGATAAATGAAATATTAATACATTGTATAACTATTTACCACATGTATGCACTTTAAATTTTGTTATTATAACTGGGCTGATATCTGTATAAAATAACCAGATCTCCCTCATTGGAAGTATAAAACGGACAATTAACTACACCCAATGAAGAAAATTAAACTATATGATTTCTAAGGGTAAAAAAAAAAATCAAAGCATCTATTCTCCTTTGGATATATGTATTAAGTGAAAATATTTGCTTTCTGTAGAATTGAAAATACATAGAACGTGTTGGATTATGTAAATACATTATTTATTAACACCCAGAGTTCAGGAATCATCTACTATAATGAATTGGGTAGAGTTAAACTGTTACATTGTTGATATCCTCAACATAGAGTTGGGAGGAAAAACAAATAAATTCAACAAATAATGTTCTCCTCCCAAATTGTTTTCTGTTAAATACTGGTTAAATTACTATATATTTTAAGATAAGCTGGAGATAATGGCTTTACATTACAAGTCAGTAATATTTGTTATTTTCTTCTTTGAATCATAAAGTGATATACAAATAACTCTTGCAGTTAGGGAAGAGACATTTTACATGGACATCAGTGTGGATCTAAATCACCTTGTGGAGAGAAAACAGGCAGAAATGAATTATTACAAAACCAATTTCCCCAAAGAAAACCTATTAAGTTACTATGCCATTGAGCTAACTCAAAATGCCAATGAAGCTGAACCCCTGCTAAAAATCAAGTTAGCTCTTTCTATAGTTTTTTGTCTTTTCACAAACTGAAAATTTGCAAGATAATAGTTGATTCAGTATATATTTTAATTATGAATAAATCTGTCCTTTTATGTTTTAAAATATTATTTGCAAATTTCATCATTAAAAGACTTTAAAAATTGAAGTTTTGATCCAAAAATTTAAAAGGACATTAAAAGATGGGTAGTGAGCTTCCTCTATATTTATTGTGACTGATGAGTTAAGAGAAAAGCAGAGTACTTCCGATATTAATCATCTTTATAACATGCCATTTTCCATTTGTTCAGACTGATGAAACATAGATCTGAGAATTTATTAGACAATTGACAAGAGAAAACAGTAAGTCAGAGTATGGGAATCTGATTTTCTTCCCAGAGGAGATGCTATGGTTTCAAGTTGGCAAATATATTACCTTCTAGACAAACTTTGGAATACTATCTCCACAAAAAATTTAGAACATAATATGAAAGGCAATATTTGTTTTCCTGGAAGTATTTACCAGGAAGAACATCCAATTGGTATGGTACCCGTAGCACTCCCAGCTCTATGGACACCTCCATTGTCTCACGGTGATGATTAATATCATCCATTACAGAAACTTCACTTGTAATTCAATGATTCATCCTATCAGGAGCTTGTGTATTTTAAATGGTCAAACTACATAGTATGCTATAAATAACAGTGTGCTATATTTTCTGAAAAAAGATATAATTTTTTAAATCTAATTGTTTAGGTAAAGTTTGACAAGAAAATTGACTAATATTAATTGTAGGCTAGGATTTGGCAATAAATGTAACATTAATGCTAATGTATTTTTACATTTTGTCTTTACATATCTTTAAAAATATGATCTTTTTATATTACTCATGATTCATTTTCTTATTTATTTATTTATTTATTTATCTATTTATTTATTTATTTATTTTTGGCCTCACTGATAAATCAAAATGATTTTGACTTCACTAAGATCATTCATTGCATAAAATAAAACTCACCTTGTATTTATAGGATAAGAAAATGAAAAGAAAAAATATATAATTAAAGTATTATTAAACCATGCTTACAAAGTTTACAAAGAAAACTAGCAATTACTTGAGTGTATATATATATATGTTACAGTTTTGAGAATTGTGCCAAATCTGGGATTTCCTTACACATACAATTTATTTTATTTATTTTATTTTACTTTACTTTATATTAATATTTATATTAATATATTATATATTATTTTTATTATTTTAAAACTATTATTATTTTTATTTATTTAAAAAAAACCAGAAAATTGCATGTACAAACTGAATTTGTGTGTTACTTTTATATATATTACACTTAAGTAATATATATTATTATATATATTCCTTACACATACAATTTATTTTATTTATTTTATTTTACTTTACTTTATATTAATATTTATATTAATATATTACATATTATTTTTTATTATTTTAAAATTGTTATTTTTTTCTTTAGAAAAAAACAAAACAGAAAATTGCATGTACAGACTGAATTTGTGTGTTACTTTTATACTGGGACCCAGTAGTTTCAATTGCTTCCAGGTACAAATAAATGAGGCATCCCATTTGCATTTCACAGGACAGTAGAATCTAGTTTCATACAAGGAAAAAAAATTCTGTTTTAGCCACTGTTGAAAGAGTTAATAATACAGACATGTTTCATTTTCCAATAAAATAAAATAAAATAAAATAAAATAAAATAAAATAAAATATCAGGAATAGCATAATATGCTATGGTCTGTTTAAGGTCATGGGCATTATAAGGTTCATAGTTTTTCTATTGGCTTCTTAAAACATATTTTCTGATTTTATTAATGTATTATGTGTAATGATTTCCAAAATGAAGCAACAATAATTTTTTTTTATGTATTTTTGTGTATCTACTCAAGGAAAACCTTTCTTTAATTCATGTAGCATTCACTTAACATAAATGCATACCTATCAACCATGAATTTATCCAACACAATGAAATAGAATCAAACCAACACCACCAACCCCCATTTCTTTTCACAGTACATAAAGCTAATTTTTTTATTTGATTTATTTACATTTCAAATGCTATCACCTTTCTCGGTTGCAAACCCTCTCTGCAAACCCTCCAACACATTCCTCCTTACCCTGCAGCACCCACCTACCCGCTCCCACCTCATAGTCCTAGCATTCCTCTACACTGGGGCATTAAGCCTTCACAGGACCAAGGGTCTCCCCTCTCATTGATGCCAGCTAAGGCCCCTTCAGCTCTTTCAGGAATCCCCTAACTCCTCTATTAGGGTCCCTTTCCTCAGGACTATGGTAGGCTGCAAGGATCTGCATCTGCATTGGTTGGGATATGGCAAAGTCTCTCAGAAGACAGCTATATCAGGCTCCTGTCAGCAAGCACTTCTTGGCATTAGCAAACCTGTCCTGTCTGGGTTTGGTATCTGCATGCAGGATGGATGCCCAGGTGGGGCAGTCTCTGGATGGCCTTTCCTTCAGTCTCTGTTCCACTCTTTGTCCCTGTATTTCCTTAAGAAAGGAGCAATTCTGGGTTTAATTTTTGGATATGTGTGGGTGTCCCCTTCCCTCAACGTGGGGGCCATGGTCTCCAGAAGTTCTCACTCCCCTTTGTGGGTTATTTCAAATAATGTCATCTCTGTGGCATCCTGGGAGGCTCTTGCTTTCCTGGCATCTGGGAATTTCTGGTTGCCACCCTCAGTTCCCCATTCCCCATTGCTACATACCTCTGTTCAATTTCCTGACCCTATGTATATCTCCTCCATCTCCTCCCATACCTGATTTCCCTTTTTTTCCCTCACCCCCCTCCTTCTCATCCTCCCAAGTCCCTCCCACACTCTATTTATCTTTATTATTTTGTTCACCTTTCTAAGTAGGATTAAAGCATCCACATTTTGGTCTTTCTTCCTCTTGAGCTTAATGTGGCCCATGAGTTGTATTGTGGGTATTCTGAGCTCTTTGCCTAATATATACTTATCGATACATACATACCATGTGTGTTCTTTCGTGACTGAGTTACCTCACTCAGGATATTTTCTTTTTTTTTTTTCTCCATTTTTTTATTAGATATTTTCTTCATTTACATTTCAAATGCTATCCCAAAAGTCCCCTCTCTAGCCCTCACCCTGCCCTGCTCCCCTACCCAACCACACCCACTTCTTGGCCCTGGCATTCCCCTGTACTGGGGCATATAAAGTTTGCTAGATAAAGGGGCTTCTCTTCCCAATAATGGCTGATTAGACCATCTTCTAATACATATGCAGCTAGAGACATGAGCTCTGGGGGTTCTGATTAGTTCATATTGTTGTTCTACCTATAGGGTTGCAGACCCATTCGGCTCTTGTGTATTCTCTCTAGCTTCTACATTGGGGACCCTGTGTTCCTTCCTAGAAATGACTATGAGCATCCAATTCTGTATTTGCCAGGCACTGACAAAGCCCCACAGGAGACCCTATATCAGGGTCCTTTCAGCAAAATCTTGCTGGCATATGCAGTAGTGTCTGTGTTTGTTGGCTGATTATGGGATGGACCCCCAGGTGGGGCAGTCTCTGAATGGTCCATCCTTTCATCTTAGCTCCAAACTTTGTCTCTGCAACTCCTTCCATGCATAGTTTATACCCTATTCTAGGGAGGAATGAAGTATCCATGCATTGGTCTTCCTTCTTTATTTTCTTGTGTTTTCGAAGTTGTATCTTGGGTATTATAGGTTTTGGGGCTAATATCCACTTATGAGTGAGTGCATATCAAGTGACTTCTTTTGTGATTGGGTTACTTCACTCAGGATGATATCCTCCAGATACATCCATTTGCCCAAGAATTTCATAAATTCATTGTTTTTAATAGCTGAGTAGTACTCCATTGTGTAAATGCACCACATTTTCTGTATCCATTTCTCTGTTGAGGGACATCTGGCCTCTTTCCAGCTTCTGGCTATTATAAATAAGGCTGCTATGAACATAATGGAGCATGTGTTCTTATTACCAGTTGGAACATCTTCTGGGTATATGCCCAGTAGAGGTATTGCTGGATCTTCCGGTAGTACTATATCCAATTTTCTGAGGAACCTCCAGACTGATTTCCAGAGTGGTTGCACCAGCTTACAATCCCACCAGTAATGCAGAAATATTCCTCTTTCTCCACATCCTCTCCAGCATCTGCTGTCACCTGAGTTTTTTATCTTGGCCATTGTGACTGGTGTGAGATGGAATTTCAGGGTCATTTTGATTTCTATTTCCCTGATGACTAGGGATGTTGAGCATTTCTTTGGGTGCTTCATCTTCTGAGTTTCCTCAATTGAGAATTCTGTTTAGCTCTATTTCCCATTTTAATAGGGTTATTTGGTTCTCTGAAGTCTAACTTCTTTAGTTCTTTGTATATATTGTATATTAACTCTCTATTGGATGTAGGATTCCCAGTCTGTTGGTTGCCCTTTTCTCCTATTCATAGTGCCCTTTGCCTTACAGAAACTTGGCAATTTTAGGTCCCATTTGTCAATTCTTGATTTTAGAGCATAAGCCATTGGTGTTCTCTTTAGGAAATTTCTCCCTGTGCCCATGTGTTTGAGGCTCTTCCTGACTTTCTCTTCTATTTGTTTCAGTGTATCTGGTTTTATGTAGAG
Organism: Mus minutoides; assembly: GCA_902729485.2. Classification (NCBI taxonomy): domain Eukaryota; kingdom Metazoa; phylum Chordata; class Mammalia; order Rodentia; family Muridae; genus Mus; species Mus minutoides. The sequence goes on along the minus strand of LR750030.1, from coordinate 435,083 downwards.
GTCTCTGATCACTTGGACTTGAGCTTTGTACAGAGAGATAATAATGGACTTCCCATTCTACTGCTAGTTGAACCAACACCATTTGTTGAAAACCAACACTATGTTTTTCCCACTAGATGATTTTATCTTCTTTGTCAAAGATCAATTGACCATAGATGTGTGGGTTCATTTCTGGGTCTTCAATTCTATTCCATTGATCAACCAGCCTGTTACTGTACCAATGCCATGCAGTTTTATTTTATCACTATTGCTCTGTAGTAAAGCTTAAGGTCAGGGATGGTGATTCCCCAAGAAGTTCTTTTATTCTTGAGAATAGTTTTTGCTATCCTGGGATTTTTGTTATTCCAAATGTATTTGAGAATTGCTCTTTGTAACTCCATGAAGAATAGAGTTGGAAATTTTGGGGGATTGCATTGAATCTGTAGATTGCTTTCAGCAAGATGGCCATTTTTATTATATTAATCCTGCCAATCTGTGAGCATGGGAGATCTTTCCATCTTCTGAGGTATTCTTCAATTTCTTTCTTCAGAGATTTGAAGCTCTGGTTGTACAGATCTTTCACTCGCTTGATTAGAGTACACCAAGACATCTTATATTGTTCAAATCAGTAGCCTTCCTGTACTCAATGGATAAATAGGCTAAGAAATAAATTAGGGAAACCATACCCTTCACAATAATGGCTAACTTTTAAGTAGATGATGGTATTTAAAAAAAACTGTATGACTGTCATTTTATTACCTATGATATCATACTTGACAAATTTATTAAAATGAGGAAACTAGCCAAACCAGTCATAAACTTACAAGAATCACAGAGCTGCATGATAACTTATGTTAGATCATGAGTTAAGTGAATTATAGTCTAATGAATTTTGGATGGTAATAAATTAAAATTACTTTTCTCATTCATTTGCTTGAGGATGATATCTATTTATCTATTTATCACCTATTTATCTACCATCTCTCTATATCAATTGAAAATATTTATTACAGGTTTATTTATTAAAATTCCACAGATTTCACAAAGATGATATTTTTCTTAGAGAAGACATTCTAAATTGGGCATATCATTAGACAGCTATATGTTTGTTTTTAAGCAACTTGTTATGCTTGTGACTTGCAGAAAATCCCCTTTTCAAAAATATTTATAAAATATATGTACCATGATGTAGGAGGCCACTGCCTGCAGTTGCTCTACATTACAAACCGGGTTCTCTGGAAGATGGTTTCTGGGGCTAAAAGGATAAACTAGGGGGGAGAAAAGAAAAACACTAAGTTAACATGGCCAATCAAAACGAATACTTTATTTTTGGGTTGTCTCTTTGGAAAAAGGGAGGAGGCCCCACCCCCCAGTCAGTTCTGCACAGGCGCTTGGAGTTTGTCAGGAAGCCCAAAGCACTCTGGGTTGTTCTGGGTGCAGGCAGGTGAACTGGGTGGAGCCAAGGTCCAGGAAGATGCCTCTCAGAGAGCAGTGCACCAGAGTAGTGCTAATTAACAAGACAATGGGTTCCACACCACATGTGGCTTTCCATGGCTGCTGTGTATCAGCCTGCTTCAGGCTGGGGGAGGGACACTACACCATGAGATTTAAAAAGACCTATTAAACTCTTTATAACTGTAACTACACTAAATGGTAAGAGTAATTTTATTTAATGCCTTTCATTATAACATATTAGAATATTTTACATGAGGTAAATTTCTAAATAGTTTTGCTATATTAATCAAATATTAATGTTAACTTATTTAACTACGGTATTTTTAAATTCCTAGTTGTCACTATTTTAAAATTGTTTTATTAAACACTACTAAATTAATTTCCATATTTTCTTTACAAATAATGGTTAATGATTATTCAGACTTTTCTGAAGTATAAACTATTACTCACCATAAAATGTTTGCTAGTAACATATGTTTCTCTACATTGTCTTCTTACTTTATGTATTTGAGAAGACAGAGGTCCATGGAACATATTAACATCAAGGGTTATATATAAATATTAATAATAATCAATATAATTTCTCTTGGGGAAAAGATAATATGAATATTTATGCATAATATTTGTACTGCATAGGCTACTATTCATGGAAAACATTACAATCTTTACATTTAAGAAGATCCAGTATTTTATCATACTGTCTTAGTCAGGGTTTCTATACCTGCACAAATATCATGACCAAGAAGCAAGTTAGGGAGGAAAGGGTTTATTGAGCTTAAAATTCCACTTAGCTGTTCATCACCAAAGGAAGTCAGAACTGGAACTCAAAACAGGTCATGAAGCAGGAGTTGATGCAGAGGCCATGGAGGGGTGTTCTTTACTGGCTTGCTTCCCCTGGATTGCTCAGCCTGCTCTCTTATAGAACTCCAGACTACCAGCCCAGGGATGGTCCCACCCACAAGGGGCCCTTCCCTCTTGACCACTAATTGAGAAAATGCCCCACAGCTGGATCTCATGGAAGCACTTCCCCAACTGAAACTCCTTTCTTGGTGATAACTCCAGCTTGTGTCAAGTTGACACACAAAATCAGCCAGTACAATTGACCGTTTGTCAACTTGACAAACAAATACATCACTATTAAGCCTCAACCCTTACTTTCTTACTTATCCCCAAGATCTAAATAACTTTAACATTTCCATAGTCTTTACATATTAAAAGTTCAATTCCTTTAAAATGTCCAATATTTTTTAAAATTCAAAGTCTCTTAACTGTGGGCTTCACTAAAATACTTTCTTCCTTCAAGAGGGAAAAATATCAGGGCACAGTCACAATCAAAAGCAAAAATTAAACTCCAACTGTCCAATATCTGGGATCCAACTCATGATCTTCTGGGCTCCTCCAAGGGCTTGGGTCACTTTTCTAGTCCTGTCCTTTGTAGCACACACCTTGTCTTCTAGGCTCCAGCTGCCTGTACTCCACTGCTGCTGCTGTTCTTGGTGGTCATCTCATGGTAGTGACATCTCCAAAACACTTCTGTCTTCCACTGTAACTTGACTTCAACAATAGCCTCGCATGGGCTCTCTTCATGGTGCCAAGCCTCAACTCCTTTGCATGACACCTTCTGTCCTGGGCCATTGATTGCAACTGAGGCTGCAACTTTACCAATGGCCTTCTCTAGCCTCTCACAGTACCAAGCCTCAGCTGCTCTGCATGACCCCTTCATGCCTTCAATACCAGTACCACCTTAGTAACTCTTACACATTACTAAGTCCAGCCACAGCACAAGGTACAACCTTGGCTATCTCTGGAACACAACCTCTGTGCTCTCAGAAAACACTTCCCAGAAGATGTCACCTCAATGATGCTGGCTGGTCTTTTCTTAATCACTGCTAATTTCTTAGCTCCAGCTAACCAGCACCAATAGTCCCAGTAATGCAAACGTTTTGCTTTCATAGTTCTGGTATCTTGTTAAACACAGCTGATTCTTTAGCCCCAGCTATCCACAGAATCTTCACAATCAAAATGGCAAAGGCCCTAAAAAGAGTCTTTAATCTTCCCTCTGAAATTTAACAAGCCAGGTCTCCATCTTCTGCACTGTTCTCAACATTATTTTCCAGGCTCCTACACAACATTCAACAGAGCTCTTAACACTGAATGGATCTTCAGGCCCAAAGTTCCAAAGTCCTTCCACAGTCCTCCCCAAACCATGGTCAGGTTGTCACAGGCATACCCCACTATGCTGGTACCAATTTGTCTTAGTCAGGGTTCTATTCCTGTACAAACATCATGACCAAGAAGCAAGTTGGGGAGGAAAGGGTTTATTCAGCTTATACTTCCACGTTGCTGTTCATCACCAAAGGAAGTCAGGACTGGAACTCAAAACAGGTCAAGAAGCAGGAGTTGATGCAGAGGCCATGGAGGGGTGTTCTTTACTGGCTTGCTTCCCCTGGATTGCTCAGCCTGCTCTCTTATAGAACTCCAGACTACCAGCCCAGGGATGGTCCCACCCACAAGGGGCCCTTCCCTCTTGACCACTAATTGAGAAAATGCCCCACAGCTGGATCTCGTGGAAGCACTTGCCCAACTGAAACTCCTTTCTCTGTGATAACTCCAGCTTGTGTCAAGTTGACACACAAAATCAGCCAGTACATCATACTAAAATCTTTATTAAAAATTATGTAACAATTAAGAAAATTCTTGTTGATAGTGTGGATGCATTAATGGTTGTTCAGACCTTGGAGCACTGTATATAGAAATGTATTTACCTTTCAGATTTTAAAACAATATGAAACAAAAACTATGACAACTCCAAAATAATGGAGTTAACACTATTATTGAATTGAAACTATTTGAAAAATAGCATTTAGTTATATTAGCCTTTTTTTTTAATTAAGGCTTTTTTTGGTATTTGTTGTCATGAAGATAATTTGCTATCATTTCAGTCATTTATTACATTAAGTGTTATGTAAAATCATGTATTGTATCACTTTAGTGCTTATTTCCATCTTATAAAATGAACAGTGATCATGAAATACAATAAAATGTGAATGGAATTCCTTGTTTAAACATGATGAAACTGGCCTTATATCTAAAGAATGTAGAAAAACCTACTTCATATTTGGTTAACTCAAGCTGGAAAATGATAAGTCTACACATAGCTGTGACTATTCATGATATAAAATGAATTGAATTTGAATTTTAAGTGCTTTTATGCAGCCACTCACTTTGCTCATCTGTTCTCCTTTGTATATATGTTAACATATGTAATATTTTCCAGATTACAAATGTTACCAATGATGTCAAATATTAAAAGAATCCATATATTTGATAGAAACATGAAAGCACTATAATCTTAGAACATATAATCATTAAGTGTATTTATAAAACTATATAATGAGTTTCTTTTTTTTCTAAGGGAGTTATTTAACTGAATATGGAATTATAGAAAGGATATGAACTTTCTGACTTCACAACGTTAAAATATCAAAGTACTTGATTTCATAGTCTTTGCCTTTTGTTCGTTATGCTGAACCCTGGGTTTTACTGATCATAAAACCATTTAACCTTTCTCTCTATATATCTATCTATACAAAATTGGAACAATTTCTTATTATTATCTATAGTATTATTCTTCTCTCAGAAAATTATGAGAACAGTAAGGAACTGAAATATTGTTTCCTACTCAAAATTCACTTATTAATATAATAAGTATATTACATACACTACATATAGTATGTTAATGCATTACATTAGTTATTAATATCTACTATAATAGTGAAATGTATATATGGCTAAGAAGATAATTTTACATGATCATCTGCTCCTCAGGTGATTATTTTCTTAGTCAGTCATATTAATTGTGTTTATTTGCTTTACCCAACACAACAAAATATATAATTTTCTACAGTATAATATTTATAGATTTGGATTATACTTACATTTATGTAATACTTATATTTATATTTTGATAAGTCTTATACTGTATCCCATTTAATATTTACTTCATTTTAATTCTTAAAACATTTTTAAGTTTAAATTTACATATTTAATTTTATTTGTATGGCTGTTTTACATATAAACTTATGCACACACATATGCAAATGGTATATATAGTATACACATGCACATACAAACACACACACACATGCAAACCATGTGTATGCCTGATGCCCACAGAAATCAGAAGAATTAGGCCTACTACATGAAATTGGAGTTAACAATGGTTCTGAGTCAACATATTTGTGCCAGGAACTGAAGCCTAGATTCTTTACAAGATCAATAAATGCTCTTAATTGCTGAGTTACCTCTGCTCAAAAGTCACTGAAACTTTTCAATTCATCTTTTTCTTTTTCATTAATTGAAAGTAACATACTCGTCTTTGTTACAATTAACCCACTTTACTTTAAATCCATAATACATATTTGTAATTTAAAATTATCTGACCATGATTTGGAGTAAGTTTTCTTACTTTCAGTAGAACCCCAGACCTTTGACAAGAAATCAACAGCAACACTAGAAAATGAATCAAGCCAGTCCAGCATGCTGGCCATGAACTTCTCCTTCCCTATCACTAGAAAACGAATCAAGCCAATCCAACATGCTTGCCACGAACTTCTCCTTCCCTATCACCCTCTTGCACTTCTCATGCTCTGCTGCTCATACCTCCTCCTTCTCCTTCTCTCACTCTTAATCTATGTCTTCCAATTCACTTCCCCTTCTCTCATTCTTTTTCAACCCCTCTTTCTTGCAAGTTCTCACTGTGTGTTTCAGTGTAAACTTAATTTCACAGTCTTGCCCTCCTGACTATCAGGGTTACAGGTGTGCGTAGACACCCCTAGCTTTTACATTCCTTTTTAATGACCAATGTAGTGTATCTTACATGATGAAATAATAATGATGAATCAAAATGTGCATTTACATAGGAAAAGTCCCCACAATTTTGGTTCTTGGGTGTATTACTAAAATTTTCACCTTTTTTTCTGAGATAAATAGAAAAAGCATCTCTCAGAGGTATCAAAACTCAGACCCAAGTAGACTAACTGTCATGCTCATTCAGGTTTATTATAATAATATTTTATACTTCAATGAAGAATTTCAGTAGAATTAAAAAAAAAGTAAGATGAAAAAATTTACATTCTCAGAGATATTGCCTGGGTCAAATATGTCTCATTTGCCTGCACTTTGAGTGATGTTGTGTAAACATACTCTCTCATGATTTGTCTGTCATTATCTAACTGTACTGTTCTGAGATATATTGCTGCAGGAAATACATTCCGAAGCCCAATCCCAAGTGCTTCAGAATGTTATTAATTGGAGAAAGAAGATTCTGTTAATTTAAGGGGATCATTGTGGTTAAACTGGCTCACATGGGTGGCCCTAATCCAGTGTAATTGGACAATAGAACAAAGACATCAAAACAGGAAATCATGTGAAGTTGTCTACAAATAAGGAGAAAATACAGCACTCTGATGAACTAAGCTTTCATGAAATGGTGATCTTGAAGGATCTTGAGAAAGAGCATCTTGAGTGTTACTCAGTTTATACTGTTGTGGCAAATTGACCTAGAAAGCCAACATATATAGTGTTGTTAATTTTGAAAACTGGACATGTTTCAAATTGCTTTCAGATATTTATGTTTGTGTTTGTAGGTTAAGGCTTCTGTCTGTCTTGGTCAGAGAACTTTGTTTTTGTTTCTGCAGTATGTGTGCAGAGACTTTGACTTGTGGAAGTACTGAGAATAAGAATTTCTAAATGTGACAGTGATCTCACTCCCCACAAGGCTCAGAGAACATGCCAGAAGTGAAGGCTGAAAGAGTGTTTGAAATATGCCAAGGCTTTCAGGACCTTGTAGAGTTCCAAGATATAGATAAGTTAAAACACTGGGACAAAAGGCATAATAAGGACTCATTAGCATTGCATAGGTTATTATTGGTTTTATCCATCCTAATTGGGATAGTGTAGTTGTGATGGATGAAGACATTAACGATTTCTTTTGGGGGTGGGTGCAGCGAAGTTTATTGATGGTATTTAAGAGAGTAGGGAGGACTCCCTAAGCCCCTCCTGTTATTATGAGGGTCTGGGATGGAAATTGTGAGGGAGAAGCTCAGTGTTGTGGGCCGAGTTAGGACAGGGACTCCTTAGCAACTGAGGGCCTCTCTCTAGCTCTCCGTGTCCTTCCCGGGGTCCAGGGTTTCTTACTTCTTGGAGGTCATGTAGGCCATGAGGTCCATCACCCTTTTGCTATAGCCATATTCATTGTCATACCAGGAAATGAGCTTTACAAAGTTGACATTGAGAGCAATGCCAGCCCTGGCATCTCAAAGGTGGAAGAGTAGGAGTTGCTGTTGAAGTCTCGGGAGACAACCTGATCCTCCTGAGCTCAGGATGCTGTTCAATATGCCCTTAGATGCCTGCTTCACCACCTCACCTTCTTGATGTCATCACACTTGACAGATTTCTCCTGTCAGAATGTCAGATGCATAGCAGATGCACAGCATGTCAGATACACAGTTCCTACTGGGGGTAGGAACACGGAAGGCCATGCCAGTGAGCTTCCCTTTCAGCTCTGGGATGACCTTGCCTACAGCCATGGCAACATCAGTGGATGCAGGGATGATGTTGTGGTCAGCACCAAGGCCTTCATGTCACAGCTTTCCAGAGGGGCAATTCACAGTCTTCTGAGTGGCAGTAAAGGCATGGACCATGGTCATGAGCCCTTCCACGATGCCAAACTTGTCATGAATGACCTTGGTCAGGGGGGCCAAGCAGTTTGTGGTGCAGGATTCATTGCTGACAATCTTCAGTGAGTTGTCATAATTCTCGTGATTCATGCCCATCATAAGCATGAGGACATCAGCAGAAGGGGCGGATGATGATGACTCTTTTGGCCACACCCTACAAGTGGGCCCTGGTCTTCTCCATGGTGATAAAGATGCCAGTAGACTACACAACATACTCAGGACCAGCATCACTCCATTTGATGTTAGTGGGATCTCACTCCTGGAAGATGGTGATGGGCTTCCCATTGATGACATGCATCCCATTCTCAACCTTGACTGTGCTGTTGGATTTACCATGGGCGGAGTCATACTGGAACATGTAGACCACACAGGTGAGGTCCATGAAGACATCGTTGATGGCAACAATCTCCACTTTGCCAAGTGCAGAGCAGAAGGCCACCCTGGTAACCAGGTGCCCAGTACGGCCAAATCCCTTCATATCGACCTTCACCATTTAGTCTACACAATGAGGCTGTCACTGCACAAGAAGATGTAGCTGTCTCTGGAACCGGGAGGAGCAGAGATGCCTACAGTAACAATTTAAAAAATGTTTTTAAACATTTTCCCTCACTGTTTGAAAACACTTTAATTCCACACCCAAATTTAATTTTTTCTTATTGTTTAGATTTTGTAGGGTTTTGTTTTATTTGTTTGTTTGTTTGTTTGTTTTAATTGACTAGACATTGACTATCAGCCAGTTTTATAACTGCTAATTTTTCTCCTAATGTAGTTTGTATTTTGACTAAAATTATAATGCTTTTTGCTACATAAAACTTTTAGTTTTATGAGAGATCACTTATTTATTATGTGGTTTAGTGCCTATGCTGTCAGAATTCTACTCAGAAGCTCAAAAGACCACTCACTGGTATTTAAAAAAAACAATGTCTTCCCTCCCCCAGAAATCCAGAAGGTATTTCTAGCCAGTATTCCTCATTATATTACCATACTGTTGTGTCTATAACAGCATATTACAGGATTTTAAAAAGAGACAGCTTGGTTCATGAAATAGAATTAAGGACACACATAAAAGATGGCATTCCTAGAGCCATCAGATTTGTAACAGGAAGTGAACATTATACCCGGACAAAGGCAGCATCAGCAGCAAATTGTGCTCATTAACTGTATAGCTATAGCAAGAGTGGATTAGAAACCTTATCTCTCACACTGAACAAAGCTCAACACTAAATGGCTCAGGAACCTTAATATATTACTTGGTGCCCTGACTTTGTCAGAGGAGAGAATGGGAAATATGCCTTAGCTTACTCACTCAGGATGGGCAATACTTGCTGTATTAACTGAAGCTACATTTTTTGAAATAAATTTCTACATATAAATATTTCAAGGTAATTAATACTTTTTGAAGTTTATACATATGAGTATTGTCCATTTTTGCCAGATATATTTATTTTAGTATTAAAATTACCATTTCCTTGAAAAGACATTATTAGATAAAAAAATATTCTTTTTTTTTGATAAAAATAGCACATTACCTTTAACCAAAAGTTGTGTGTTCTTTTCCATACTGGAAGTTAAGTTCTTGATTTTTCTATTAAGAGTTTAGCAGTAGCAAGGGCAATTCCAACTAAATAACTCCTCAGTTTGTTCTATTCATTGCTCACACAAAAATGGATATATTAAAACTATTCATCTTAAAAACACTGTTCAAAGTACAGAAAGAATAGAAAGGAGAAGAAAAATAGCCACTTCAGCACTGTGCTTCTTAAATTGAAATCTATGTCCACAAATGCTCAAATGAAATAGCTGCATTTTCTGACACTATGTATCTCAGTTTGAGCCTCTCTCTTTACATGTTCATTCATGACCAGTGCTCACCCTGAAGAACACCCTGTTCAACCTGCTCTTTTTAAGTGCACCTATAAATCAGAATTATGAGAAATGTCCTTAACATGAACAAGAAAGCATTGTTTGTGAATCACAAATAGCCATGCAAGGTTTTTTATCTGACCTTTCACCTTTCCTCTAAAAGCTGCTCAGAAAATATTGCCTTTATTCAGTAACTTAAGCGCAAAAATATTGATTTTCTTTGATAATTTTTTTCAAAGACCAGCAAAGCACTCAGATATATTTATGTTTCTCATCTGCCTTACTTGATGTTTGCTGAGAGCTTAGGATTTTTATTAAAATTTAGAGAAGTCTGTTCCTTCACCTTCCCAATAATTGAAAATTTGGAGGTTTACTATAAACACATTACATCAAAGTCTAGAAAGTCCTTTGTTAAAAAAGAATCAATTTTATTGAAATTGAATTCTGCAAACAAAATGCAAGAGCAATCGACCAGTTTAATGGGGTTGTCAGTAGCTTTCAGCTTTACCCAAGATGCCCTGCTGCCTAGATTTTCAAAGGGGCTTATTAAAGTCAGGAATGTTAGGAAATTATGATATTATGGTCTGTTATCTGCTTGATTATGTCAGAGAAGAAAAGTCACACCTGATTTGTACTCATCTCTACTCAGAATTCTGCCTTTTAAAAGTCAGTGATAGTTAATAAACAATAAAGCATAAAACATTTACTATTTCATAATTGGATTCACTTGGCAGACAGCAGAGTAACTATTCCATAAGTTCAGAGATACTCAGGCTAGTAATTCAAAACTTATTGAATATATGGCTTGGTAAATATTATAACGTTATTTTCATAAATTACTCATTAACTGTGTTATATCATATGGCATAATGGTTATCAATATCTGGAAATTTTAACTAATGATTTTAATATTTTAATAAAACTACAATTCTAATCTAAAAGGTACTAGATCAGACAGAGTGTCTGGTTCCTGGCCGTCCAGGGAGTGTAAGGCATGGGCTCCCTCTTGTACCAGACCTTGGCTGGCCACTCCCACATGTTTTGTTTTGTGTCACTGTTGCCCCAGCCCATCTTACAGCTGAACAGACTGTAGTTTGAGGGCTTTGTGGTTGGGCTGGTGTCTAGGTTTACCTTTCACTAGCCTGTAAAGTGCTTTCTTGTTCCAAAGAGACTAGAACATAGGAGTGAAGGTTCTATGTAGGCACCAGCCTTGACCTCTTTGTGGTAAAAGAATTGTGCAGATATTGTCATCTGCAATGAGGTCCAGCGATCAGTTTTCAGGAGAATGACACTCTGTCCTAGCACTGGCCTGGGATGTTTAGGTATCTCCAAAGAACACCTTCTGCCAATAATTTGACCAAGTACAGCCAGTCCTACCACTGGAAGCCTTGCCTGGATACAAGAGATATTCAGTTCAGATTCTTTATCCTCAATACATCCCCCACAGAAGAGGGGAATAAACATTGCCAGAGTTAGAGGGGATGGAGAACATATGGAAAACATAGTCCAGTAAATCAATTAAGTAGGGTACATATAGGCTCACAGAGACTGAGGCAAAAACATAGGACCTGCAGAGTATCTGCACAGCTTTCTTGTTCTCAACTTACATGCTTTAGATATTAGCTTGGTGTTTTTCTGGTACTGCTAACAGTTGGAGCCATCAGTGGGAAGAGAGGCCCCTTGGTCATGCAAACTTTATATGCCCCAGTACAGGGGAACACCAGGGCCAATATGTGGGAGTGGGTGGGTAGGGAAGCAGGGGGAGGGATGGGGGAGGGTTTAGGGGAGTTTTGGAATAACATGTGAAATGTAAATGAAGAAAATATCTAATAAAAATAAGGATACAAACTAAAAAATAAAAATTTTGACAGAGATCCCAAAGAGTAGATCTTCTCAATGGTGGTTTCTGGTGGAGGTACAGGAAAGGAAGGACTCAGTTCTATCTAAAAGGCAGGACGCTGAGTGGTTGGCCATGCTTCAGTGAATATATAGATAACACAAGTTGAACTTTTTTCTCTTCTCTTCTCTTCTCTTCTCTTCTCTTCTCTTCTCTTCTCTTCTCTTCTCTTCTCTTCTCTTTTTTTCTTTTCCTTTTTACTTCTCTTGTGATGGGAGGTCACATGACGTGACTGACATAGATGGATTGGCAAGAATTGTCATGAGAGTGCACAATATGAAACTCCCGAAGAATAAAAAAAAAGTGTTATGTAGGAAAAAATAACACTATTACAAGGCTGAGGATGAAACTGAGGTTTAGAATAGTTGGCTGGCATGAATATTCTTTAATCAATAGCACTATTGATGTGATGGTGCTGCATGCCTAGTATCTGAGACATTTCAGGGCTGGGAACAGAAGGAACAGAAATTCTCAGCTATTGTTAGTTCAATGCTAGCTTAGTATACATGAGACCATATTTCAAATAAAATGATTACATTGCAAATTGAGTTACTTTAGTTAGCTGAGTTAAAAAACAAACAAACAAACAAACAAAAAACACTGTGACCAAAGCAATTTACAGAATAAAGAATTTATTTGATTTATCATTCAAAGGGGATAAACATTTGTTTTGGTGGGGAATTATGGTGGCCAACTGGCAGGTTATGTTGCTCAGAGCATGAAGCTGAGAGTTTATGTCTTGAGTCACAAACATAGAAGGGAGAGTGAAATAATTGGTGTGAAGCTTTAAATCTCCAAGGCATGTCTGAGTTTTGTACTTCCTCTGGTAAACCTACACTAAGCAATCGTTCACAAACAGCAATACCACTGAGCAACAAATTCTTTAAATGACTGAGACTATCTGGTTCCTGTCTTACTGAAGTCATCACAATGTGTTCTAATCACTCAGTAACTATAGAAATATACCAGAGGAAAATAAATTATAAATAGAAAATATTCCAGTTTTAAACATTGGATGTTTCAGTATATAATCAATGGATAACATTGATTTTGGCCATTTAAGAGTTAGACAACCACTCAAGAAACAAAACATTGTACATCAGCAAGCAGGAGGCCAAAGAGAGTGAGGAGATAACAGGAGAGCCAATGTATCTTCTAAGGTTTAACTTCCAATAAGTTAAGTTTCTCTTCTTGAAAGATCCTACATCTCAAAGGCTTTACCCCCTCTCAATATGAATGCTGTAGGTACCAAGACTGAAGACTTGCCACTTTCCCACTAGGACCAACATTTTCAAAGTTCCATATTCCAGAGCACAAACATAAGGATAAAGTCTTCAATTATAGAAGGTGAAAGTACATAAAAAAGATATACTCCCTAAATAGAACTCATCAAAACCCAGTAATTTATGTGATTGAATTAAATTGTGATCCTCAATAATTGTCTAAAGCTTTACAGTGTACAAAGATATCTTATGCCAGTGTGCATTCCACCAGGCAGAGCGGATTACTTGGAGTCAGATATTCAGAGGTTTGGAGGTTTGGGGTCCATGGAAAAGCAGCAGACCATGGTAAGTTCATATGGCAGAGCAAGTAGCTCATCTGGGAACAAAGATATAAAAAGAGACAATCAAAGGTCAGCATCCAAATACCTTATTCCAGGGCAGCTCTTTAATAACCTAAGACAAAAGCCTTACAACTTGTCCAAAGTGTAAAGCTTAGAATCAACCATTTATCCCGCGGGTTTGGAGTCATGTTCAGAATTCTTTCTGTTATAAGTATTCCATAGCAGAGCTCTGATTACTTTGATTTAAAGTAGTGGTACTTCAATAAGGCATATTTCTCCTAGAGAAGTATTTTCAAAGTTATCAATGAAGACATAAACAACTATAAACACAGAACTTACTAGTTGTTTACTATATTAAATATTCCCTGGTCTATTATATGAGAAAATATAATTTGATAATATTGAAACTTTCATTAACATTTGCATGTGATATATACATTAATCATGGAATATTTTTGTTCTGTATCAAATTTCACAAGATATTTTGTAACATTTAACTGCAAAAAATAGTTTTCACAAGTAATTATGATGAGCATGCCACCACAACAAAGTTTTTCTTAGATATGAAAGACTTCAAAATAAAGAATGACAGTTAATCAGTACAAACACTTGAGATGGATTTCTCCTTTGACATCATCATTCCAGAGAAATTAAATAGTATACCTTTCTGCATGATTTCTGAAAACATTAAAACTCCTATGATCAGCAAATATAATAAGCTATTCCAAACTAGAATTCAAAACTGTCTCATGTCATAGCACTGGAATACACTTACTAAAATAATTTATAAGTGTTATTTTTGAAAATGTATTATATTTCACTTTTATATGAATTTTTCAAATATTCAATATGAAAAAAATCTTCAAATACTTTATGTGGTTCCTATTTTCTTATATCTAAGTCAGATAGACATTTTACAAGGGAAGAAACACATAAATTGTGATAGTTTACTTTTTCTTTAATTTTATGAGGAAATGGGGAGCAGCACCTCATGACTATACTTTTCACATTTATTCATCCCTATTGCTTCCTGCCTCTCCTCATCTCTCTGAGAATCTCCTTGTACAGAAGAGTCAAGCTGTTACACTGGAAAGATATAAGCAACATTATGTGATTTGCAGCCATGACCTACTATGGCAGGCTTCTTATTACTCTTCAAAGCATTTCTTTTCCCAGCAACATTTTTCTATAAAATAAATTTCATGTATTTTCGTAATAAACAAATGACCTTTAATCCTGCAACCTAAAACTAATATTTAAATCAGGTGTCTGCTTTAATGCATAAGTAATGTAATATTAAATTTTCCTCTTGGACACTTAACAGAACTAGATGAAAAGACATAACAAAAAGGACATCAAACACTTTGGATGTATGACCTGGAGAAAACTGACATGAAAAGAGGTAGATACTTCTTTTATTCTGGCTTGTATTTAAACTATCTCCGGAGTATAATGAGATGTATGGGGATGGTAAAGAAGTCTTGGGTCACACATGAGTCACAACTCTGACTCTTTTGAGCGAGAAATCAAACTTACTCATTTGCTATGTTCACTTGAGTAATGGAAGGAGTAACATTAACTAACTTCAATCTGCATTTTCCAGAGGAGAGGAAAAGAGACACTGCCTGGTGCTGTATGCCTGAATAGATATCCAGAATTAGGGTGGTTGTAAGCTCAGGATTTTTTTAAAATTAATTTTGAACAAAATCTCTATGGTCCTGAAGTGCCCTTGAAGTATCTGTGTTTATATCCATAGACAAAACTTACTCTCAGCCTTGTTCATAGACTCTCTACTTCCAAATAACAAGCAAACAAAAACAAAAAAATAAAACAATACTAACCAACAAAACAAAACAAAAGTTGATGAATTCAGAGACTTATAACTGCCATAGCTGGAGAAAAGAAGCACATTTGGGGTCACAGCCCTAAACAATACATGTATTCTACCCAAATGCAAGGTTCAGAGAATATTGTGGAAGGGGGAATAAGAAGAATTGAGTGCCAGAACACAGGGAGAGGGCTACAAACACAATTCTCCCGACTCTTGCCAATATTAACCTAAACATTATCTACATGGGCTTACATAGACTGGTGTTATCCACAAGTCAAGAAAACTGGAGAGACTCATGGGGTCCTACACCTTACCTCTGAACTATGAGCTATTCAGAGGGAGAATCTATGTTTTTTAGCTCTGTACCCATGGTTGACTCCACCAGTGTCCAATAGAAAACTCCAAACTTATGCTTACACAGATAGCCCTAGTTAATCTTAATATATTAAAAAACAAACAAATGATCTTGAACATAAGAAAAAATTTTATGATGAGAAGAGAGAATGACTGGAGAGGTAAAATTGTAATCAGTGAGAGAGATAAATAAGCACTCTGATAATTTGTGAACAACTGTGTGGTTTGTGAACAATGCTCGTTATATGTGTAGTTTTATTTTTTATTTTCATTTTTTTTTATAATTGAGTACTGAGATACTATTAAAAACAGAAAATTTTACTTAATAAAATTAGACCTTTAGAAATGGCCAGGTACTGGAGATAGTACCTTATAGAGATCTTGGGTCTGTGATTGCATATGTCCCTTAGAGCTACAACTGGTTCTGATAATCTCTAGCTAATAATAGTACAATCTAGTTCTTGGGAAAAAGAGAACTGTTATTCCCTAACTAACCCTGCCCTAGTATGATGCCAGCAAAATAAAACTCAAAACGAAGCACAGGGAAATGGCAAAAAAACTGTCTATGGGCCTTGAGGCCTGTTGGTTCACACTTCTTTGACTTTCTCCACGTTTATTCTGTTTATGGTCCTTTTGAGTAGCTGGTTGTTTATAGTATGACGTGTGTATCATAAGTCTGTGCTGGATTACGTCCAAGAATTAACCACTTGCCATTCAGAGTCCACTTTAGGTAACAAGAGATAGTAATCAACCTGTGGATCTGTGTAGGAAAAACACACAAAATAGATTATATTTCAGTGACAATTATGCAAATATGACTATTGTTTAAATGTGGAAAGTAAGTTTCCAGTTTGGAGTGACGTAGCTATATTGTGAAAATTCCATTGCAAGTGCTTTTGTGTTACTACTGCTGCTAGAGATGCTGCAGCCTGGCATTTCAGCACTATAGGCTTAGTTTACTATAAGTAGGACTGCTGTGATACTGTTCTTGTTATCACCACATGCCTGCTATTGTGGCTATGCCAAGCCATACTGAGTTCTAGTATTAAGCATGTCATTATTTGCTAAATAATTGCTTTTGTATATCACTATCAATATTGAAGTTTAACAAGAGATTCAAAGGATCCAGTGTGCAGGGATCCTCTTGGATGGCTTTCCTCAAGACACACATGAACTTCAGTAACAGATTTTTATAGTTGTACTGAGGCCAAGGATTGCTGGCAACTAGCAGGGTGAGCATGAGTCATTTAGTTATTGTTTCAGTGTTTGTAGAGGAGCTGATAAACTAACCTGCATTGCAGCTTGCATTTGCCATGCACACACAGTAGGTCACAGTGGAAAAAAGGTTGTCATTAATGTGCCTATATTTCTCATTTGAGTATACCTAAACCTCACTCAACCTTGGAAAGAATAATGTTAAAATAGTGTAGAAATTATTTTAGAAACTTTTTATCTAATGTGTAAAATGGATGACCATCTTTTTAGTTGACACAAATTAATCTTCACTTTGTGGTGGGATCTTTTTTTTTTTTTTTTTCTGTGACACCAACCTCTAAGAAATAAAAATCAGGTTTTGACTGGAGAAAAAAAAAAAAAGAATTTTCCTATTTCCAGATCCTTGTTTCTGAATGATTCTTAAAAAGGAAAGAACAACACATAGACCAAATGAAGCCCACATAAGAAGCAGGATTTATGACTCATAGAATCAATATTGTTAGGGACAAAGGAATAAACTATGTGGTATGACTACTCTGAGTCTCATGCTTTTAATGTACAATAGTTTGCTTCTGTCTCTAGCTGTTTGATTGGCTCTGTGTACACATCAGGAAGGACTGTCACTTACAACTGCTTCACATTACCACTTGACATGACAGTCGTATCTTATCTTGAAGAGGCCAGTCACTGGCTGGCTGGAGTAAAACCTGAGCAGAGGCAACTGGAATAGCAAACAGATTTGGCTAAAAAAAAAAAAAAAAAAAAAAAAAAAAAAAAAAAAAATAGAAAAAAAAAAAAAAAAAAAAAAAAAAAAAAAATCAATGATTCATTCAAAGAAGGGAAAACAGTTTTTACTGGAAACCAAGTGAAAAGAAATCTTTTTCTGCAAAGAGGATGACATTGTTTTGAAAAGAGTATGTTATTCTATTTTTGTTTTGGGCTTGTTTCTTGTTTTAAATAAAGTAGAATTATATCACTTTCCCCTCCCTTTTCTCTCTACAGCCCATCTCAGATAGCATCCCTCAACTATTTCATATTCTACCCCTCTCAAGTTTATAACTTCTTTTACTTTTATTATTATGCATATATGTATGTGCATGCACATGTGTGTGTAATAAAATAACAAAAAACTAGATGTAAAACAGAAATAAATATTTTTTCCATTCCTTTTCCTTTGAAAATTATGAGAGTTAATATTTACATAGTTACTATAATCTTGATTATTATCAGATTATCCATGTAAGAATTTTATTAATATTGATGTGCTTAAATGAAGAACTTAAGAACTGATGCCACCTAAAGCAAACTTCATTAAATTAGACACAACTAGTTGCAATAAAAGCTTAAAATTACAATGAAATAGGATTAAGAAACCCTTAAAATCATCATAGAGGGAAGGTAAGATTTTAATCTCATTAAAAAGCTTTGTCAACATTAAATTATTATACAAGCTCACAAGCATATATGTGTATTCTCATGCACTCAGAATACACACACAAAATACCTACACATAGCTGAGTAGATAAACACATGAAAAAAATAGATAAATACATATGCATTCATGCATACATAGGGCATGAATAAATACATATGTAAATAAATAAATAAATAAATATGTATGTATGTATGTATGCATGAAACATGATCATAGTTGCACATATACATTGAACTACACAAGCATACATGAAGGTAGCATATTCACACATGAGTACCAATGGGCATATACAGCACCAATATGCTTGTTTATATTCAAACACATACATGTATGTAAACATAAATTGTAATGATTGGCATGTTTAAGAGGAAAACTTGAGATGCATTTGCAGTAGCTAGCATAGAATATAATTCTCATAGTTTGGAAAATATTAATCTCTTACATATTGTATAATTATTTTTCCTACAGATTATACTTTGGAGATAGTTAATTTTCATTGGCAGCAAGAACTGCAACATTCAGAAATAGTAAGGTAAAATGCATTTATTTACATGAAACAAATATTTTGTTCAATTCAAATATTTTGAATGCTTTAATTTATAATAAACATGGAAAATACAAAAGTAATTACACAGTTTAATTATTACAGCAAATGGTCACATGTATATGACAGTAGCCCAGGTTAAGAACTGGAACTTCACTGGCATCTCATAGGCCTCAAGTGCCTCCACCTTCTTAATATCATTATCTTCCTTTCTATAAGAACAAAACTGCCAAGCATGGTGGCGCACGCCTTAAATCTCAACACTTGGGAGGCAGAGGCAGGCGGATTTCTGAGTTTGAGGCCAGCCTGGTCTACAGAGTGAGTTCCAGGACAGCCAGAGCTATACAGAGAAACTCTGTCTCAAGCAAAGCAAAACAAAACAAAACAAACAAACAAAAAAACAGAACTATACAGATTATTTTAAATAATGGGGCTTTTTTCAGTGCTTCAGATTTGTATAATTCCACTGTAACAATTTGACTTATTCAGTTCAAATGGCATATACTCATTATTGAATGATATTTGAGTATACTTTTTGCTAAGAGAAAATACTTTCCTTTTTTTCTTATTTTTTATTATTTGAATGCATTTTAAGTATCAAACATACTAATAATAGTGAGCATTTTGAGAATCAAATAACCCATAAAATTGTTCAATTTTATATTCATATCCTTTCATTACTTAAAATATCATAAATGAACATTTAATAACATCCACAACTGAGGATCCTATATCTAATGTTGAATACTAAATTGTTTCAAAACATACAAGATATCCTTTGGGAATTAAGTATAGTAAAAGAACATGAAATGTTAAACATGAATCATTAGGAAATATATTCAAAAGCCCTTATATAATGCCACCTGACATAGTGAGAGTATTTAAAATGCATTATATATCTATGTATATTGTCTAACTATAAGTTTACTTTAAAAAAGATTATCAGTATTTCTAGGAGTGAAATTATTTTATCAGTAAGTATATTTTATAAATTTCAAAATAGCAAAATCTCTTTTAAGTTAAATATTTCAGAGGATGGCCTAGTTCACCATCAATGGCAGGAGAGGACCTAGGTCTTATGAAGATTATATGCCTCAGTACAGGGGAATGTCAGGGCCAGGAAGCTGAAGTGGGTGGGTTGGGGAGCAGGGTGGATGGTGGGTATAGGGGACTTTCAGAGAGGAAACTAGGAAAGGGGATAGCATTTGAAATGTAAATAAAGAAAATATCTAATAAAAAATGAAAAAACAGATTTGACCTGCAAAATAAACAAAAAAGAAAAGAAAAAAGAAAATGCTAATTTCAAGCACAGTGAGAAAAATTATCAATAATATTTCCATGATGTTTGTAGAACATGATTTTAATATTTTCAACTGTTATTATTCAAAAACCAGAATAAATATATTAAGATATATTTCATTGTTATGTCACCCTTCCCCCCTTTTCATTTCTGATTTTATTAATTTGGAAACTGCCTCTGTGTCCTCCTATTAGTCTGGCTAACGGTTTCTCTATCTTGCTGATTTTCTCAAAGAACAAGCTCCTGGTTTTGTTGATTTTTCTGTTTGTTTGTTTGTTTGTTTGTTTCTAATTGGTTGATTTCAGCCCTGGCTTTGATTATTTCCTGCTGTCTACATCCCTTTTGTGTATTGGCTTCTTTTTATTCTAGAGTTTTAAAGTGTGCTGTCAAGTTGCTAGTGTATGTGTTTCTCCAGTTACTTTTTGGAAGCACTCAGAGCTATGAGTTTTCCTCTCACCACTGCTTTCATTGGGTCCCAGAAGTTTAGGTATTATATGTCTTATTTTTTATTAAATTCTAAAAAGCTTTTAATTTTTTATTTATTTCTTCCTTAACCAAGTTTTCATTGAGTAGAAAATTGTTCAGCTTCCATGTGTATGTGTAATTTCTGTTGGTTTTGCTAGTATTTAAGACTAGCCTTAGTCTATGGTGTTCTGATATGGTACATTGGGATTATTTCAATCTTCTTGTATCTGTTGAGGCCTGTTTTGTGACTGATTATATGGTCAATTTTAGAGAAAGGTACCATGAGGTGCTGAGAAGAAAGTATATTCTTTGTTTTAAGGTGAAATGTTTTATATATATATATATATATATATATATATATATATATATATATACATATACACATATACACATACACATACATATACATATACATATACATATACATATACATATACATATACATATACATATACATATACATCTGGCAAATATAGAAGTGGATGTTCACAGTTATCTATAGGATGGAACACAGAGCCCCCAATATAGGAGCTAGAGAAAGTACTCAACAGCTAAAGAGGTCTGCAACCCTATAGGTGGAACAACAATATGAACTAATCAGTACCCCCAGAGCTCATATCTCTGGCTGCATATGTAGCAGAAGATGGCCTAGTCAGTCATCATTGGGAAGAGAGGCCCCTTGGTCTAGCAAACTTTATATACCCAAGTACAGGGGAACACCAGGGCCAAGAAGTGGGAGTGAGTGGGTAGGGGAACAGGGCAGGGGGATATAGGGAACTTTTGAAATGTAAATGAAGAAAATATCCAATAATAATAAAAAATTATGGATCAATTCACATTCTTCTACATGATAACCCCAAGTTGTGCCAGCACCAATTGTTGAAAATGCTGCCTTTTATCCACTGGAAGGTTTTAGCTCCCTTGTCAAAGATAAAGTGACCATAAGTGTATGGGTTCATTTCTGGGTATTCAATTCTATTCTATTTATCTACCTGTCTGTCACTGTACCAGTACCATGCAGAATAGTAAGAAGCCCTGTAAAAATGATGTAGATAAAAATAATTTTATTATGAGAAGAATCGTTATTATTATTCATGTGCAAAAGAATTCTAAATATACATATGAATTCCACAGAAATGCATTGATTTACACATCTTTGCATATGGGAAAATGTGGAGATGAAGTAGAATTGAAATTTATATAGCACTTAATAAAAAGGAAGAAGGGGACTGAAAACACTTTCTAGAAAATACTCTGAGTCAAACATCCTGTTTAAATGTGTAATTTTAATAAAAAGGGGACATATCAAATTGCAGTGGGACTAAGTGAATTTTTTTTCCCTTTGAGGCTAGACAAGGTAGCCCAGTTTGGGGAAAGGAGTTCAAGGACAGGCAGCAGAGTCAGACACAGCCCCTGCTTCTTTTAGGAGGCCCACATGAAGACCAACATGTATTTCTATTACATATGTGCAGGGTTCTAGATCTGTCCTATACAAGTTTGTGGTTAAGTCTCTGTGAGTCCCTTAGGGCCCATGTTAGTTGATACTATAGCTTTTATTGTGGTTTCATTGACATCTCTCTCTCTCTTTTTTTTTTTTTTTTTTTGGTTTTTCGAGACTGGGTTTCTTTGTATAGCCCTTGCTGTCCTGGAGCTCACTTTGTAGACCAGGCTGGCCTCGAACTCAGAAATCCGCCTGCCTCTGCCTCCCGAATGCTGGGCTTAAAGGCGTGCGCCACCAAGCCTGGCTTTCATTGACATCTCTTGTTCCTTCAATTCTTCCTTCTCTCTTCCATAAGATTCCTTAAGATCAGCCTAATGTCATATTTTAGCCCTGCAATCAACAGAAACTGGTAGCTTCAGCCACATGGCTCTTGATTTTAGAGTCAAGAATAGAAAGGGTTACCGTGATAACTGATGCTCATTAGATAGTGTTAAGAAATCATTAGTGATTAAGAAGAGAATAGCATCACTGAAGGGAAATCTTCTGAGGAGTCTGCTAAGAGCACAAAGATGCTGTGTTCCAGAGATAGACCTCAAACTGACAGCCAGAATTGGTAATGTGTCAGAATCAACCAGGTATATTGGTTTTGAAGGCATGATGGGATCATGGAATGTTGGGCAATGGGCTATATACAGACAGTCTGGTCTCCAGTAGAGCTGAGATCTGAACCCTGGAACCCAGTGGTGATAATTCACCTACATGGCACAGTAGGTGTTCGCTCATATCTCCTGGGACTTTGGCTCCTGTTGAAGTTACTGCCCTACAGCCCCTACAGTCCCCCAGGAGAAGTGTGGTTAGTAGTCACATAGACAATGTCTCAAGCTTCTGACATTCAGATTAAACTCCTCCCAGTTACCTAGCAACAGTAAAGATAACAGCTCACCATAAGAGGGGATGCTTGGCCCCACCTCACTCTCTTACTCCCCTTACTCTCCTCTCTCCTCATGTTCTCCTCTTACTCTCTTATTCTCTCTCCCTCCCCCTTTCCCTCTCTAGTTTTTACTCTCTAGTCTTTCTTCTCTCTCTCTCTTCTTTTCGCCCTTTCTCCTCTTGGCCATAGCCAGTCTCTTTCTCTCTTTTACCTTTTCTCTTCCTCCCTACATTTCTACAATAAAGCTCTAAAACCATAGACTGTCTCTGTTCATCAAGGACCATTGTGCTTAAATGATGGGACAGGCTTTCTCTTAATGAGCCTTTTCTAATCTCCCAATGGAAGGCCTTCCTGTGCTCCAGTCAAGGCCCAGACTAAGTGACTTTCGCCTATGTGGAAACCTTTTCCCCTGCCATCCCTCTGGTATTCCCAGCTGCCCCTTGTTCATCCCGAGTCGACTGGGGTCAGTGGCTTAGATGCCCACCCAGGGCTGAGTGGAAAGCATCTGGCAGCCCTCCCATGAGTGCCTGCCCAGAGCATAGGAGAAACTCTGGCAGGACATGGGCTCCCCACCCTTCCCCTACACCCTCTTTAGTTTCCACAATGGAGACCATCTGAGGCTTGCCAATGTGAGAAGCCAGAGAAGGCCATTGGTAAAGGTGCAGCCTCAGTAGCAGTTGGCATTCTAGAACTAAAGGGGTAATGCAAATAAGTTGAGGATGGGCATCATGAAGAGATCCTTTAAAAGGCTATTGGTAAAGCCTAGTTGTAGTGGAGACTTCAGCATATTTATATACCTCATTATTATTAGATGGCAACCAAGAACAGCAGTAGCAGTATAATTGAATCAACCAGATCCTAGTGTGGTACAGAGGGCATAACTGGAGAAGTGACCCAAGGCCATTACAGGAGCCCAGAAGATCATGTGTGGATGCCAGAATTTAGAGCAAGAATCTGTAGAGATGAAGTTGTCTGAGAGACCGCAGGTTGTTAAGAGATTCCAGAATAGATATTTTCTGGTCCAGTTGTGGTTCTGCATACTCTGCTTACTCCCTTTTAGGGTATCTAGATGCCAGAGCACACCAGGCTAGAAGGATAAAGTGGATCACAGAAGAGGTAGAGTTCTGTAGAATCCTGGACTGGCTGGGAGTGAATTACAAGGTTGAGCAGTGTGACAGTGGGAAAATAGCGAGGATTTTAGCTTATTCATATTCCTTTACTTGGGGTGTTTTTGTATGCAAACGTTTTATTCAGGGTGAACCAAAGGTTCTATACTTTTGAGGAAGTGGATGCGATTATTCAGGACAGAAGGAATTGGCTGAAGTCTAAAGTGCTGAGATGCCTCATTACCAAGAAGAGACATTCTAGAAATCTCAGGTGCAGGGTTATCTGAAGTATCTCAGGTAGGCTTTGGGGTCTGGCATCCCCTTGGGTAGAGAAGACAGAGTCTTGCTGACAAATAGAGTTCACCATTTTTGCATCGAGCTAAGAGCTTTCTAGTAATCTAAGACTTTGAACTTAGCAGCAAGGTTTGGAGAAGAGAATTATGGTCTATCTGCTGAGAAAAGCTGTTACCAGGAAATGGAACCAACCTAAGAGACAAAATTTGTTGTCAACAAAGATAAAAATGTTGAAGATCTCAAGAGTATTACCACAACAGACTCAGAGATACAGAGTTTGGAGTTTTCCCAGCTGGATTTCTGTCTTGTTGTGGTCCGGAATTTTCTCACTATAATGCTTTTGAATGGTAATGTATCTGAGATCTGTTTCTTTGTTGTTGTTGCTGTTTTTGTTTTTGTTTTGTTTTGTTTTTATAGGGGATTGCAGCTAAGAGATTGCATAAATCGCAGAAGAGACTGGACTTTCAGGTATTAAATATTATTGGGGCTGTGAGAAGTCATAAGACTTTTGAACTTGTACTAAATGTATTTTGCTTTGTGCTGTGGCTAAGTATGGCCTCCATGAACTCATGTGTTTAATCAAGCCTATGGGGCTAGGGAGTTGAACGTGGTTGTTTGAATATGTTTAACCCACGGGGAATGGCACTATTAGGAAGTGTGGCTTTGAAGGATGTTTGTGGCCTTACTGGGGGAAATATGTCACTGTGTAGGTGAGTTTTTGAGTTCTCCTGATACTCAAGTTCTGCCCAGTGAGGAGGAGGCACTCCTCCTCGCTGCCTGCAAAAGACAGGCTTTTCTGGATGCATTTGAATGAAGATGCAGAACTTTCAGATCTTTTTCAGCACCAGATCTGCCTGGATAGTTCCATACTTCCCACCATGATGATAATGAATGGCCTGAACATATGAAATTTTAAGTCAGTCTCAACTAAGTGAGTGTGTGTGTGTGTGTGTGTGTGTAATGTGTATAATGTTTGTATATGCAAATTAAAATTACAAATATTTTACAAATGGACAATAGTATGTTTTTGCTAAGCTATTTGTCATGACAATACTATTGTGTAGCAAGTTATGCTGGTAAGGATCAAGACTTTACAAGATTTTACAAAACTTGGTACACAATAGTATTGTATTTGTAATTTTAATTTGCATATACAAGCATTATACACATTATCTTTTGGAAAAATCAAGGGATAAGAGAAGAGGAGAACGAGAGGGGCAAGGAGAGGAAGAAAATACACACACACACACACACACACACACACTTTATAAATTTACAACTTTAATATGGAAAACACTATGTTTATATATCTAGTAAAAGTGTATTACATATTAAAGTCGTAAATTTATAAAGTACTTTGATTCTGCAAGCGCCTGCAAAGGTTATACCACTAGCAGAATAAAAAAATATGTTACAGAAAAAGCTCCTAGGTTATCAGATACTCTTACATATTTCCACAAAAGCACATACTTCTATAGACTACAAGATAGGTTCCTAGAAAAGGCCTTTCTTATTTTTCTATTTAAAACTCACACCTATTCAAATATCTATCAAGATCATGATAAACATTTTCTCTAAGTGCAGTGAATGCTAAGACAACATTCATCCCAGAAAACTAAATAAAGAAACTCATAAAGCATTAAATTATATCATCCTTAGAAGAACACATACTATAGAAAGCAAAGGAATAGGTCATGTGTGATTATTATTTCATAAAGTATAAATGTGTATGGAATTATAAAATATCTCTTTACTTAAGAATATATATCATATATCATTGGAAATACAAATGTTGTAGAATTCATTCTAAAATTGTCATAATGCTTAGATATGCAAGGAAGAATTCATAGAAATTTCTGCTGTAAATGCTACTTTGTCTAGAGAGAAATCTCTTAGCATCTCATCTTGGTGCATTTCGTATTGCTTCTTTTTATTTGGTGAATTATAATATAACTAAAATATTTCTTCTGGATATATGCTCATGAGTGGTATAGATGGCTCCTCGGGTAGTACTAAGTCCAATTTTCTGAGGAACCACCAGACTGATTTCCACAGTGGTTATACCAGCTTGTAATCCTACCAGCAATGAACGAGTGTTCCTCTTTCTCCACACCCTTGCCAGCATCTGCTGTCACCTGAGTTTTTAATCATAGTCACACTGACTGGTGTGAGAAAGAATCTCAGAGTTGTTTTGATTCACATTTCCCTGATGACTAAGGATGTTATTTATTTATTATATGTAAGTACACTGTAGCTGTCTTCGGACACTCCAGAAGAGGGCATCAGATTTCGTTATGGATGGTTGTGAGCCACCATGTGGTTGTTGGGATTTGAACTCAGAAGAGCAGTCGGCGCTCTTAACCACTGAGCCATCTCGCCAGCCCAATATAACTCATCTTAAACTGAGTTTATATAAATGTCTATAACAGAACTTTAATAGAAAGATATAGCATGTACATAATGTGTAAATACAGATGATTTTGCATTTGTTATAACTTACATTTTCCAGACAAATTTACATATTAAGTAAAAATACACTTACAAATATTGATTAGAAATACATGCCTTTACTCTATTTAATTGTGCACAAAGCATTTTTTAAAAAATCAGTAAGTGCATTCACTTGAGTAGTAGGGTTTAGATTCCTTTGTATCATCCTTTCCCCTATTTCTTGTTTTGTTTATCTTTGACAACAAGAAATAATTGAAAGATGGCAGTCTCACTATATGGTAGCCCTCTGTTATCACCTGCTATTGTTTGGATTTTGGCTGCTGTGCAAATACTTAGCCGTATTTAATGCACTTGACATCTGTAAGAGGTGGGGCACTATGGGAGATTTCAGGTCATTGGTAGAACACTCTCACAGTGATAATGCATCCTACCCTTTTTCTCTCTCTTTATATTTTAGAGGCCACGAGCCTGCTATCATTCTATCTTATATGTCTCACTTCCATTTTTCTGATTTACTGGGGCTAAAATCAATGATTTAGTAAATGGATCATTTAACCTTGTGAAATGACTAGCTTAAAATAACCTTCCATATTATCAAATAGATTATTTCAGATATTATAATATAGCAATGGAAAGCTAATGTGTCTCAAAATCCAAAATTCTAATAGTCAGCAATATTCAAAAGTTTAAATAATTATAAATCTCAAGAACCCTTCATATCAATGAAAAAAGTTAGAAAAAAGTTACATGAAATTCATAAACTGTATAGCTAAGACTACCTATGTGGAGTAGGTGAAAATCTTTCCCCATTCTGTAGTCAGCTGAATAGCTCAAGTCAGCTGAGGAGTCCAAATGATTGCGCTCTTTGCCTTACATAAACTTTTTAGTTACATGTGGTTTCATTTATTAATTGTTAAATTTACTGTCTTTGCTCATGATGCACAAAAAGTCTTCTCTTGTGCAAATGAATTCAAAGCTATTCCTTCCTTTCTCTTTGACAGGTTCAGTGTTTTTATGTTGAGGTATTTAATCTATTTGCAATTGTGTTCTGTGTTTGGTAATAAGTATAGACCTAATTGTATTCTTCTATATGCAATAATTAATAAAACAACTCCACATTTGATATACATTTAATATTGAAAACACATAAAAATAAATGTTTCATATATCTCAAATTAATAATAATCCAATTAATAATGGAGTACAGATCTAAACAGAGAAATCTTAATAAAGGAAATGAATGATTTAGAATCACTTAAAGAAATGTTCAACATTCTTAGCCATGAGGTAAATGCAAATTAAAACTATTTTGGGATTACAGCTGACACCTGTCAGAAAGATTTGCTGGTCAAGATCTCCTATAACTCATTCATTGCTGGTAGTAATTCAAACTTGTATAGTCACTGTGGAAATCATTGAGGTTGTTGCTTAGAATAGAAGTAATCAATCTACCTCAAGATCCATGTATATCACTCTTTGGAATATACCCAAAGGATGTTTCATCCTACAACAAAGATATTTGTTCAACTATGTTCATTGCTGCTCTATTCATAATAGCCATAAACTACAAAAACAAAAAATAAAAACAACAAATTATATAATAAATAATAACCAAGCTACTATCTATAGATCCAAAGTAGTTAGGTATAAAGGAAATGACTAGGGTGGATATTAAAAGATTTTATATGTAGACTGTGGAAATTGTAGGATCAGTTGGAGAAAGGGAGGAAAAATGAGGTTGAGAGAGGAAATGCAGGGAGAGAAACCTAGAATTGAAGGGCATTTTAGACATAGAATGGAAACCTAGTGCAATGGAAACTTCCTAAAATGTATGATGGTGATCCTAATGAAGTCTGCAAATTCTAGTCCCAACTGAATATATCTTGTCATCAAACAAATCTTCCAGTTCTAGAACTAGGTTATATCCAATTAAAATTTAATCTTAAATCCCCAAACAACTCAGGCTGTAGCCAAGAAAATAGGTTGATCTCCACAAGATTACATCAAGGCACCATTTATGAAGACAACATCAACACATCTCATCTTTGAACATGAAAAGCTTAAGTGAATGCCAACATAAAAGTTTACCCCTATGTTCTAGTATCTTTGTTATAGGAAAGTATTTTCATGGTTTCCTAATACATCAGTGCCTTATTCAGCCATTATCAAGAAAGCTTCCTCCTGCAGCATATGGAAACAGATACAGAGAACCACAGACAGAAATTAGAGAGAGAGAAAGAGAGAGAGAGAGAGAGAGAGAGAGAGAGAGAGAGAGAGAGAGAGAGAGAGTCCTTGGGAGACTCAGCTCTAAATGGGATTTTATAAAAATTGCTCAAGTTGATGCTTAGTGAACACCTAGGAAGATAAAGCAGCAGAGAGAGTATAAGAGCCAAAGGGGATGGGGGACACCATGATAACAAGGCTCTAAGTTCATATGAACTCAAAGAGACTAAGGCAGCATGCACAGGGTATGCATGAGTCTGGACCAAGTCCTTTACATATGTATTATGCCTTTAAGTTTAGTGTTTCTATGCAACCCCTGAGCATTGGATAAATGGTTCTCTGATTCTTCACCCTTGTTTTGGGATACCTTTTCTTGTGTTAGGTTTCCTTGCCAACTTCTATCCAATCATATTTTTTTAATCTCATCATATTTTATTTTGCTGTATTTTGTTGTTATTACATAGAAGCTTGTTGTTTTCTAAAGTGAGATAGAAATATAGTGACTCCAGATGAAAAGGAAAGTGGGGAGGAAATGTGAGGTATAAGGGGAGGTGAAACTGTAAAAAAAGATATGATGTGGTAAATCTCCAACCCCAATAAGCCTGGCAATGAAAGTACAACTCAATTAATATGAATATATGCTGTGTGCCTAGATTGGGCAGATCTACCACTACACTACCATCTTCCCCATATAAGAGACCACTTAGAACTTTCAGTTTCTCCAGGACAGATGTTTCTGCTCTACTTTCCTTTTTCCTCCTCCTCCACCATCCTCTCTTTCTCTTTTCTCTTTCAAAACCTTCTGCTCCACCTCTCCCCTTTCTCCACCCAATCACCAGCTCTAGCCTTTATTTATAAATTAAGATGGGAAGAAGGTTTATAGGAAATCACCAGAATGCTGACTCATTCCTTGTTCACAACCCCTCACAGGAGAACAGAATTAACACCAAATACAATTAGCCCCAGGGCTATCCGCATCACTTCCCCCTTTCTGCCCAATTAAAAACTATTTTATCTCAAATATAATTGAACACAACTATCACTATTTTGAAATTTATAAAGTACAAGAGACCTAACACCCAGTCCATCATCTTTGTTAATTAAATAGAACATCTCTCATCTATCCTATTCTAAAAGACATAATTATATACTTTACTCATGTCCTGACTTTAGATTGTAAGTCACCTGAAAACCATCCTTTGAAATCTATATTATCTTTCTCAATGCTGAACAGTTTGGTTGGCAATGAGACTCCCAGTTTTCAACCCCATCAGAAATCCAAGAATAACTAATATTGTCTGAAAACATGAGAAGCACAAAATATAGCTTCCAAAACGTATCCAATTTATAAAGATTACTAACCACCTGGACAGTCCCTTATACTTAAGAAGGTTGGAACATCAGTCTTCAGCCTCTGGTCCAGGGTCATCTGACAGACCTTTGTAATGCAGAATTTTGAAGGACGGATTACCTTGTATTGGCAGAGATTATCAGTTGACTATTCTGCATAGTGTTTCCATATTCTGGAGATGAAATGAGTAAAATCTTGCCTACTAGTTCTCTTGCCACAACTGGAACATTTCCAACTGATGCTCAGTTTCTTATTTGAATACAAGAAAGGGAATGCTGTCAGGAGCAGACTTGTCTTAACAACAAGTGAATAAATAATGTTAAATGTCACATTCTGTGGATGTCTGATGGTTTTGAAAACAAAATATCTATGTAAAGACATCTGGACTGTTCTCTGTTACCCATTCTTAGTCATTTCTAATTAAAATAACTGAAAACATCCTAAAAACAAACTCATAGCCATGAATTTCCTATTTGGCCCTTAAATCACAGGCTTAAACATCTCAGATCTGTTTATAATAACAGCAATATAAAGACTTGGTCTAAGCCCTGAACTAATGAAATGCTTTGATTTTGCATCAAATTATGTACCACTTAAGAATTATGACTTCAGCTTAGTAACAATTAAAGAGATTTCTACCAAATGAGATTATGGCTATACAATCAATTCTAGATATTTCTCCCTGTTTCAATTATGACCATTCCTACATTTCCAGAAAGACAACCTATAATAATGGCCCCTAGTTCTAAAGCCTTGGGAACTGGGATGGCGACTCTTCATAACTTGTTCAAGCTGAATATGGATGTTGAGATATTTTTGAAGGGATGGGGAAGGGTCGGGAAAATGGATGATTTTGTTGGCCTTAGGAAGGCCACACCATCAATTTTATTAGTCTCTGATGTGTGTGTCCTTACTGGATCTGGATGAAAAACCATGACACCAGAAGTTCAGGTAGAAAAAAAAAAAAAAAAAAAAAAAAGAGAGAAGTTCAGGCAGGTCAGTTCAGCATGTCTGATGATGAAATTCACCAAACTTGTATATTCTGTAATATATAAATCTCAAAACAAAATTTTAGTGTCATAAGTGGGAGTGGGTGGGTAGGGGAGCAGGGCGGGGGAAGCGTATAGAGAACTTTTGGGATAGCACTTGAAATGTAAATTAAGAAAATATCTAATTTAACAAATAACCTTTTTGTTTGATTCTCTGGAATCTAGCTCTTAGGAGTTCTTCCTCTATCAAATCTTATCAATATAACTCTGGAAGATGTAAATACCATACTGTCTTTTTCTAAAAACACGAAGACAAAACCTTTTTCACAAATCCATGTATCCTTCAGCTGGTAACAGGAAAACCTGTAGCTTGCCCTTTGTCACAGAGGAACAATAAAACAACAACAATACTCAAAATCACACACTTATCCTACTTAGGCTTTTATAATTTGTCATGTAAGGATATTAACCCAATATTACCAAGGAGTCCACATTAGAGAATATGAGTATCCTGAAGACTTTATTATACCACCTTTAAAACAATTGATTCACACTTCTATTTATACTTGCTTATAAGAGGTAGGTTTTTAATCCAGAATTTAAACTCAAAATTCTTGTGGAGACCACGTTAGACAGAATATGAGTACCTTGTAAGACTTACTAGAGCAATATATCTGTATACCATCTTTAAAGCAATTCAAACTTCCACTAATATCTGTCTATGGGAAGCAGAGAGTTTTTAATTGTTAAGCAGTCATCCTGTTATACCATCTATCTGTTGTGCTCTCTACCTGGAGCCCCAGACTTTTATTTAATTAATACCTGTTCACAGCAGGAAATTATCACTGCTTTCTCTACTCGGAGTCAGTGATTAATATTTACTATATAGTTCAGGACCGCAGGTGAAATTTCCCAACTTTAAGTATCAAAAGGTTATATTTTTCTCTTTATATCAATGAATTACCTGGTCTGAAGCTCTTTGTACCTTTATTTCCCGATTCTTTATTCACAGGGAGGAGCTTAGTGTAGAAAGACATGAATTGTCTGTGTCCCTGTTTGGAGTTGGGGCGAGTCAGGGTGCAGTGCAAAAGATACGGGGAAGTGAACACAGAAAGGCTCTCTCCAGTGTAGAGGTCTCTCTGCCATTCTCTGTGAGCCCCTTAAACCCAGTCAACTTCAAATCCACAGTACTGCAGCCTATATCACTGCCCAAGCCCCATCCAGGTGTTGGGGGCCAGTAAATTTTATCTTAGGTTAGTTGAATTCAAATCAATACATTGAGTGCCCATTTGTTGTGGAAAATCTCCAACCCCAATAAGCCTGGGCTATGAAAACACAACCCAATTAATATGAATACATGCTGTTTGGCTAGATTGGTCACTATACTACCATCTTCCCCATAGAAGAGACCCCTTATAACTCACAGTTTCTCCAGGCCAGGTGCTTCAACTCCACTTCCTTTCTTTCTCCTCCGCTCTCATCCTCTCTTTCTCTTTCTCTCCCAAAACCTTCTGCTCCAACTTCCCCTTTTTCTATGACCAATCACCAGCTCTAGCCTTTACTTATAAATTAAGGTGGGAAGAAGGTTTACAGGAAATCATCTGAGTGCTGACTCATTCCTTGTTCACAACCCCTCACAGGAGAACAGAATTAACATCAAATACAAATAGCCCTAGGGCTATCTGCAACAAAAATATATTAAATGTGAAGAGTCTATTTTTACTAAAAGAGGCAGAGACTACTTATGATTTGCTTATCTGCAGTCTTTTATGATAGAATACACTGTGACTACTTTTTATAATGGCCTTTATTGGAATGATTTTGCAACATAGAATTTGGAGTCTGTTTTGACCTTTTATTATCAACTAAGAAAATTTATCTTGTCCACTTGGAAAAATTTTACTAATACTGACTGTTTTAAATGCAGTTAATATGAAAATAATAAATGCATCATGTTTAAAATGTTATGCATGGATCATAGGATCCACAGAGACCAGCAGGAATCCAACACATGTGCAAAAGCAAAGAATCTTTATTCTATCCCAAGCTCAGACACTCCAACCTCTCCAACACAGTGGATAGTGTGGAAGGTACTGAGTTGGTACAAGCCTTGCCTTTTATTATGGTTGCAACAGGTAAAAGGCTTTCCAATTTGCCAGTTACATGATTGGTTGACATGTGGTTAGCACATTTCTATTGGCTAGTAATGATTTCAGCTTGGTATGAACAATGGACTGCTAGCTTAATCAGTTTACTTTGAGACATTACATACTTTTCCCCCATGAACTAATTGGTTGTTGATAGGGGTGGAGTGGTTGTTTGTTTAGGGAATTGCAGTTGTTTCCAGGGTGACATGGGTCCAGGAACAAGTTTGATTTTTTTTTCCAGTAGTTGAGCTCATTCTAAGGGTAAGTTAATAATAAAATGGAATCTGAAAACAAAATGAGGTTTGTAATATTAAGCTAGGTCCTTCAACTATACAATTTTGGCATGATTTTTAAAAATTGGCAACTGTTATTTAGGAATTCTCTAGATATACTGTTATTTATTCAATTTGCACTGAGCATGTTTGAAATATCTTTAATTATTCTGAACAGTGTATTTCTAGTACATTATGAAAACTTTGGGACACCATCTTAAAAGCGCATCAAGTACCCAGAATCAAATTCAATCTCTAAACTTTTGAGATTGAATGAAAGTTTAACATTGTGACCTCTCAGCTTCCTCTTGCTGTTTGATTTTGCTTCTTGTTCTGAGGCATTGGTATAAAAGTAAACTCTACTGGGCTTTGCAACTAACCACATTCTTCCTTGATCTTGAATCCTCCTGTTCTGCCTCATGCGGTCCTCCTCTGATAACATCAGTTCTACATCTTTATCTTCTTTATCAGACTTGTAAGATCCCAAATCTTGATGAAAAACTCTCAACAGAAGAGGGCACTTTAAAGTTGTCACATGTAAGTGTACAATGTGCAGCTGTGTCATGTAAGAGTAGTCCTCAGGAGCGCAAACAAAATAACTTTGAGGTAGCCTCTTACCTGAAAAAATATGAAGGATGAGTCAGAGTGAAGCCAAATTATTGAGCTTGTAGACTAACTGTAAGAAACATGAAATAAGGATGGTGAAATTAGGAAGTATGTGAAAAAGTCACCTAAGTGTTTCAGTTGTGCCTATCTGTGTATATGGTTTCAAACTTATGTAGTTCCATTATTTAAAGGAGTAATTTATAATTAATGGTGATGGAGAATGCAAATGGTATTTTCTTGTTCTACTGAGCATTCATGTGACTGAAGTAATTTGGTTTATTAGGATATTGGGCAGGCTTAAATAGGAAGGAGGTATATGTACAATAAGAAAAATGAGGAAAGCTTTTTTTGCTATACACAGATCTTGAAAAGAATTGTTAGTATATATGTTCCTCAGCATGATGTGTTTTTTACAATGTTCTATGTGATTTACAGGACATAAATGCAGTTTTTCTGTACAGTCTCTGTGTATTTAAGTCTCAAGCTACTTGTTCAAATTCATGACTTACCTGTCCACAGGAGAAATTTATAAGGCCCAGGTGGAGGTGAGGGGCTTCTTCCCTCACCCAAGTTCCTTTCTGGTATTTCCTGGTTTTCTTCCCTGCTCTACTACTTATTTAAAATGAAATTGAAAGTACAACAGTAAAAAAAAAAAGTTATTCAGAAGCATTGCCAAGATAGTCATCAAAAACAAAAATAAGTGTTAATGTGTGAAAATAAAAATGAGAATTTGTGCAGATAGAAATGCTCATAATTTAATCTCTAACCTATTCTCAAAATAGCAACAGAACAGAAATTATGCCTTATACAAGCATGAAATGATGTTCTTAATGAAAACTAAGACTTCTTTGTGTATTAGCATCAGTACACAAAAGACACTTTACTTAACAGGTTTGTAACTAATGAGAAAAAGAGTTGACTACTGCTTTCTCCTACACACACTTAGGTTCATGTTTTCTTTTTAGGCTGCATTTCACAGCAGAAGAATAAAAATTTGGGAAGATAACAAAAATGCCTCAATATATGCTTTGTATTCTTTCCAGCAATGTATAACTGGTGGAAATTGCTTTAGCCACAGAAAGTACTGATAAATTACAAAGATAGAAGTCTGAGAAGCCATGCTGCCCTTGAAGTAGGTATTGCTCCCTCAAACATGCTGGTGAAAACAGTCTCCCACACTTTGACTGATGCTAGGTATGAGGAGGGAACCACTCAGATCTTTACTAGATTTCTTTTTTTTTTTTTTTTTAAGCATTTAAACCAAGTTGTGAAACAGCTGGCTCACAGAGGGAAGGTCTACTTTGGAGTACTGGGGAAGGTGATTCCATTTCATAACTTTAGAAGAGGTATATATTTAGCAATTTAAACAACATTCTATGCTTTTCACCACAATAAGCACTTTAAACTCCTTGTCATACCCAGGACTTCTAAAAGCACATATAAGAAATCATATCAACTCTTCTAGTAGAAATAGAAAAGTATGACTTCACAGGGGTCTTTTAAAGACTTCTTTTTGTTGTGGTAATTTTGATTGTAATGCTCACAGTTGAACCAGAGTCTTGTAAGGCTTCACAAGAATTGTACCAGGTACATGTGCCCCAGAGCACATCTAAGTTTTTAAACTGTACAGATATTTCTTATTCCTAAAATTTTCTCTTGTTCATAGCTAAGTTACTTTACTTTCTAAATCAAATCATTCTATAAAATGGGTTACAAATAAGAAAATCAGTAAATTCCTTATCATTTTTAAAGCCTTAGTCCCATTACTTTATAGTACAAATGTCTTTATTTGATAAAATTACAAAATCACTTACCACATTGAACCAGTGCCCTGTTATAAGAAGGGTTCATATAGGATCATAGTTCTGAGGTTTTCCATTGGCAGGAGTTTGACTTCTTCAAATCCAGATGTAATTGTTTCAAAAACTAAATTAAAATGAAATCATCTATTACCATATAGAAGGATTAAGTCCTAAATTGGATTTCTGAGTTTAAGATGTAAAATGTAAGCTCACCTCTAACATGATTAAAATGGCACATTATCCTGTGGAGTAGAACGTGAAGAGAGAAATAGAATAAGCCTCAGGAGGGAAAACCTCCCAAAAGGAACAGTAATAAAACTGAAAGTTTTATGCTCTGGACCTTCTTAAACTATGGTATAAGGCAAAATCCTTCAATGAAGTTCTCTTGTAATTAATGGCAATTCTTTTAGTCTACTTAAAGTGTTCTAGAATCAAATGATAGTAAATATGAACCACTTACATTCCTCATTTAAAAAGGTAATAATGAATGTTTTGTTTTGAAATTAGTCATATTTCTACCTAATCAGGTAAAGCAGAACCAATTTTATTTTTCTAATGATAACATCAAGTTAAGGTCTTTAGACCTCAGGGCAAAGAAACTTTCACAGATTTTGGTTGGCAAGTACTTTATTGTGTCTCTGGGCAAAACTGTAAGCTTGTTAGAAACAAACCAGTTCATTAAGGGGGCACATCTGCTGTGCATTTATCCAAGTGATAGGAGAATAAGTATTTTTCCCAGGTCACACCCAAAATATTTTCATTGGCACCATATTGGATATGCTGTCAAAGTCAGGTGGATGGAGGGTTCAAGTGTTGTAAGGACTCCCTGACAAAGCACAGAGCAGAAATATAGTTTTCTCTTTTTAAGATTTATATAACTTGGTAATTGTTGGTTAAACTTTAATTTGGTTTTGCTTTGTATGCTTTTCATGTAATATATTTTGACCATATTATTTCTCTTCCCTGAGCTTCTCCTAAACCCCTTCCCTTAACCATTTAACAATTTTTCTCATTCAAACACAAACAAAAAAAAAAACCCCTGAATATTAAGAACATAACCATTGGCTGAGTCCATGCTCTGTTCATCAATTACTCCTCTGCATGAGTCTACCATATGCTGAAAGGTGGTTGATATACACCATGTCATAACATTGAATATTAACTTTTCTTTCTTGGAACCTATCCTTTACAAATAGCTTCTTGGTTATAGGCAGGACATTGTGCTGGATTCTTTCATTCTGCAGGAAATCACATAGATGGATTGTGTAGCTTTGTGCATGCTCTCAAGTCTCTGTAAGATCATGTGTGCACCAGCCCAGTTGCATCCAGAAAATCCTGTTTTCTTGTAGTCATGGACCACCTATGGTTTTTGTAATCCTCCTGCCTCTTTTTTTTTCCCATTTATCTCTATGCCTTGATAGAAAGGACCAGATAAGCATGTTCATTTAGGGTTAAGTGCTCAAAGATCTGACTCTTTTCACATTGACCAGTTGTGGGTCTTTGTATTAATTACCATTTGCAGATCAGTGCATTGAGATCTCCTTATTAAAGAAATGTCTTCTTGGGCTATAATTTACTTTTGATGCAGACTTTTAAAACAGAATGTTTTTACAGGCAAATTACTTTTTAGTAATGAAATATACTCCATTTTATTATTTTATTTATTATAGTTTATTATTATATTAATATGTTATATAACTATTTATTATTTATGATTTTTATTATGTGACTTTTTACAGGGCACTTTTGTATGAAATGTTTGCATTTAGAAAGTGACCATTAACTTTGTAACCTATACTTTGTCTATTTCATGACTAAGAAATAATGAATAATTTAAATATCAGATATATACTTATGTCCTCAATAGATCTTTGTGTAGGAACCAATCTATCATGCTTTGATGTGCTCCATAATCCCTAATTCCCCCGTTTTCCAATTCTCTCTCTTTCTATCTCATATATATATGAGATAATAATTTTATATATATATAAAATTATTATTATACATTCGTGCATATAGTACAAAAGAGTCAGGAAATTTGTATTTTAAAAAGAGCCTTATATAATTCTGATATGAAGACCTATAAAGAAATGAAATGAAATCCTTTTGAAACTCACAGGTTGACTTGCATATTAAAGAGCACTATGCAAGTTTCTTTCTGACTATATTTAATACAGTAATTGAATTTAAATAAAGAAGCATGAGCTCGAGTTTGAAATACACAAAAACGCTGTTAATATACCAACTCTAGATCAATATTTTTGCAAATACTGATACATCAAGTATTTCAAATCTTAACAACATATTTTATGTATAATGAAGTGCCTGAAAACATGTTTGATTATGTACCAGACTGACTATATGGTACTACATTCATGTAGACACTTGATTTCTTATTTTCTTCCTGAAATCAAAATGTAGTCTGATCTTGATTAGTTGGGTATCTGGTAAACTTATATAATTAAAATACTAATAACCAAGCAAAAGAACCTGAACATTTTCTTGGTATTTAACAATATTTTTAATTGGTGCCCAGTTATGTAGTAGGTCTCAAATTGTTTGATAAATATTTGCCTTGAAATAATACTTTACAAAGTAACTACTCAATAACAATCTTGTACAAAAAATACATGAATCTCAAGAGAGCAACATGAATTGTGGGAAAAAACCAAATATAAAATTAAAATTAAGAAAAAAAATTGAGATTTAAAAAAATTGCTGGGATAAAATTCTCTCTTTTTTTCTTGGACCCATAATCATTCTGGCTAAGGTAGATCTTTTGATACAATGTGTCAGACTTTAGTACTTAATTAATATTAAGGAATGAAATTCTCTTTCATAAATAAATCATTCAGGCTGTGGGATTCAAGTAAAATGGCCAGAAAGGAAGCTTCAGTGCCCTGAATGCATTACTATCAGTGTTATGATATTCAGAACCCATGCAAAAGCCAGTTATACTTGGAAAAATTCTATAACTACTGCAACCAAGAAACAAAGATGGAGGGTGATGCTGGGGCACATGACTAAAGAATAGTAGCCAGAATATATAGCTCTAAATTTTACGTGATCTCCACTTCAAAAACAAAACTAGAAAGTGACTAAAGGAGACTCCAGTGTCAAATCACAACAAGAACACACATGACTACATAATTCACACACATGCATACACATACACAAATGTGTGTGTGTACATACACACACACACACATGAATCTACACTCCTGTCAAAAGCACAACACAAATCCATGCACACATGCCATAACATACACAGAGTATTAACGGACAATGTGATTTTAGTAAAGACAGAAATATGCTGTCAGTAATACATGAATAGTAGATAGCACTCTTTGATGTATGGATGATGCATGTTAGAGCAGCAAAAAATACAACAGGATGCTCTCTTCTATTTATACTTAATTTTTGATTAATTTTAGCCAACAGATCCATTTTTTAAATTTAATATTTTTATTTATCAGCTTTACATTCCACTAACTGCCCTCCTCCAAGTCAGCCCCTCCAGCAATCCTTCTCTCCTAACTTACCTGCTTATCTCTTTGAGTTGGTGGAGCTTCCTGGGTATCCTATCATCTTGACACATCAAGTCTCTGTGGAGGTAGAAACATTCTTTTCCACTGAGACAAGAAAGGTGAGCCCAGATAGAACATTTCCAAGGACGGGCAACAGCTTTTGGAATAGCCCCCACTGCAGTTATTCAGAAACCACATGAAGACCAATCTGCACATCAGCTATGTACTTTGGGAAAGGTCTAGGTCGATCCCACAAATGCCCTTTGGTTGTTAGGTCAGTCTTTGAGAGCCCCAAGGATCCAGTTTAGTTGATACTATTGGTCTTCCTGCAGTGTTCCTATCCCCTTTGTGGCCCTCAATCCTTCCCGTTATTCTTCCATACTGTCCCCAAGCTCAATCCACTGTTTGTCTGTGGGTATCTACATCTGTCTGAGTCAGCTGCTGGGTGGATCCTCTTAAAGGATAATCATGTTAGACTCCTATCAGCAAGCATAGCAGAATATCATTAATAATGTGAGGGATTTGTGCTTGCCCATGGGATGGGTCTCAAGTTTGGCTGAATATTCATTGGCCATTCCCTCAGGCTCTGCTCTATCCTCTGTCCCCACATTCTTTGCAAAAAGCATTAATTTGTTGTTGCAAGATTTGTGGGTTGATTGCTGTCTTAATGCTCTACTCAGATTCCTGCCTGGCTATTGCAGGCAGCCTTTTCAGGGTCTTTAGCCACAATGTGATGAGTCACAACTAAGAACACCTCCATTGATTCTTGGCCACCTTCCTTAACTCAGGTCTCTGTCACATCCTGGAGATGCCCCCATATTACCATCAGTTGTAAATTTACCTTCATCCCCACGGCCATCAGGCCATTTCTCCTGTCCTTCACCACACCTGATCAAAGCCCCCTCTATCTCCTCTGCACAGGTCCTTCCCTTCATCTACCTTTTAATGACTATTTTATTCTCCTTTCTAAGAGAGATTCAAGCAATCTCACTTGAGCTCCTTCTTGTTTAACTTATTTGGGCCTGGGAAGTGTAGCATGGCTATTCTGTATTTTAGGGCTAATATCCACTTATAAGTGAGTACACTTACCATGCATGCATTTTTAGGATCGGGTTACCACACTCAGGATGATATTCTCAAGTTCCATCCATTTGCCTGCAAAATTCATGATGTCTTGGTTTTTAATATCTGAATAGTATTCTATTGTATGAAGTTACCACATTTTCTTTATTCATTCTCCAGTTGAGGGATATCTGGATGGTTTTCAGTTTCTGGATATTACTAATAAGCTGTATGAACAGAGTTAAGCAAGTGGCTTTGTGAGATGGTGGAGCATCTTTTGGACGTATGCCAAGGAGTGGTATAGCTGGAGCTTAAGGTAGAACTCCTCCCAGGTTTCTAAGAAACCACTAAATTGATTTTCAATGTGGTTGTACAAATTTGAACTTCTCCCAGCAAAGGAGGACTGTTTCCCTTGCTGTACATCCTTGCCTGCATGTGTGATCTGAATTTTTGATCTTAGTCATGCCTCAGAGTTGATGTCTTAAGACTTTAAACATTCTTTAAGTGTTTCTCTGTCATTTGAGATTCCTCTGTTGGGAATTCTGTCTGGCTCTGTCCCATTTTTAAAATCAGGTTATTAAGGTTTTTGGTGTCTGATTTCATGATTCCTTTATAAGTGTTATGAATTAGCCCTCTGTCAAATGTAGGGTTGATGAAAGTTCTTTACCAATCTGCTAGCGGCCATTTTGTCCTATTGACAGTGACCTTTGCCTTACAGAAGCTTTGCAGTTTCACAAGGACCCATTTATCAATTGTTGATCTTAGAGCCTAAGCCATTTGTGTTCTGTTCAGGTAATTGTCTCCTATACCAGTGTGTACAAAGCTATTTCCCATTTTCTCTTCTATGAGATTTAGTGTATTCTTTATGTAGAAGTCCTTGATTCACTTGGACTTGAGTTTGGTACAGGGTGATAAATGTGGACCAATATGCATTATTCTACATGCAAACTTCCAGTAGAATCAGTATCATTTGTTGAAATTTCTTCCCCTGCCTCCATTGTAAGGTTTTGGGCTTCTTTGTCAAAAATTAATTGTCCAGAAATGTGTTGGTTTATTTCTGGGTCATGTCTGTTTCTGTACCAGTGCCATGAAGATTTTATCACTATTGCTGTGTTATGCAACTTGAGTGAGATGGTGATTCCTACTGATGTTCTTGTATTGTTTAGGATTGTTTTAGGTATCTTTTGATTTTCATTTTTGATTTTTTAATGCTTTTTTCCATATGAAATTGAAAATTGCTTTTCAAATTCTATAAAAAATTGTGTTGGGATTTTGATGGGGATTGCACTGGATTTGAAAATTGTTTTTGGCATGATGGAATTTTCACTATTTTAATCCTATTTATCCATGAATATGGAATACCTTTACACCTTCTGATATATTCTTCAATTACTTTCTTCAAGGATTGGACATTTTTGTCATACATATCTTCTATTGCTTGGTTAGCATTACACCAAGATATTTTATATATATATTTTTGCTACTGTATGGTCTTCTTCTCTTTGATGTGTTTGCTTTTTTTTTATTTCTAGAGCTTTGAGATGTACTTTTAAATTGCTGGTAAAAGAACTTTCTAATTTCCTTATGGAGGCACTTGCTAGTATGAATTTTCCCCTCTATACTGCTTTCCTTGTATTCCATAAATTTGGAAATGGTGTGCCTTCATTTTCATTGAATTCTAGAGAATCTTTAATATCTTATTTTATTTCTTCTCTGACCCAGGAATCATTGAGTACTACTTCCATGAATTTGTAGGATTTCCAGTGTTTCTATTGTTACTGAAGTCCAGCTTTAATCCATGGTGTTTGGAGAAGATACAAGGGATTATTTCAATTTTCTTGTATCCATGCAAGCTTGCTTTGTGACAGACTATATGGTCAATTTTGGGGAAGGATCCATGAGGTACTGAGAAGAACCTACATTGTATTGTGTTTCACTGAAATATTTTGTGTATGTCTCTTAGGTCCATTTGATTCATAATGTCTCTCAGTTTTATTTTATTTTATTTTATTTTATTTTATTTTATTTTTTCTGGGTGATCTGTCACTTGATGAAGGTAGGGTGTTGAAATATCCATCTTTTCATATGTGGGGTTCAATATGGGATTTAATCTTCAGAAATGTTTCTTTTACAAATGTGGGCATCCTTGTGTTTGGGGTATAAATGATGTTCACAATCAAGATATCATTTTAGTAGATTTTTACTTTGATGAGTATGAAATGTCCTTCCTTCTCTCTTTTGATTAATTTTGCTTGACAGTATTTTATTAGATATTTGAGTGGTTATTCCAGCTTGCATTTTTGAGTCCATTTGCTTTGAAAACTTTTTTCTAGCCTTTCCTCTGAGGAAATGTTTATCTTAATTGCTAAGGTATATTTTTTTGTATGCAGCAGAATGGTGGATCCTGTGTTCACATGAATTCTGTTAGCCTGTCTCATTCTATTGTGGAATTTAGTCCATGGATATTTATAGATATCAATGACCATTCCTATTATCCTGATTTTGATGGTGCCAGAGTGTGTATGTGTGCTTGTGTATGCATCCCTTCTTTCACTAGTATGGTATTATTTATTTCTTGTGTTTTCTTGGATGTAGTTATCCTCCCTAGGTTGGAATTTCTCTTTAGTATTTTCTGTATGGATATATTTGTGGATAGATATTGTTTGAACTTGGGTTTGTCTTGAAATATCTTCTTTTCTCCATGTATGTTGATTGAGAGTTTTTATAAGTATGGTAGTCCGTGTTGGCCTTTGTTTGGTTTGGTGTTGTTTTGTTTTAGAATGTGGAAGATATCTGTCTAGGCTGTTCTAGAGTTTAGAATCTCTGTTGAGAACTCAAATGTAATTATGATT
The DNA here is from genome assembly GCA_902729485.2 of Mus minutoides. NCBI lineage: Eukaryota > Metazoa > Chordata > Mammalia > Rodentia > Muridae > Mus > Mus minutoides. Next base: position 391,387 of record LR750030.1, on the reverse strand, counting down.
TGTACATTCTTTGTATATTCCCTCACCTTTTCTCCTTGCTACTTTTAATATTCTTTCTTTTTTGCCTGTATATTCTGTGGTTTAATTATTATATGGCAGGAGGATTTTCTTTTCTGGCCCAGTCTAATTGGTGTTCTATAAGCTTCTTCTTTGTTTATAGATCTCTCTCTTTCTCTCTCTCTCTCTCTCTCTCTCTCTCTCTCTCTCTCTCTCTCTCTTTCTTTAGGTTTGGAAAGTTTTCTTCTATGGTTTTGTTGAAAATATTTCTGGGCATTGAAACTAGGACTCTTTACCTTCTTCTACTTCTATTAGGTCTTTTCATGGTATCCCAGATGTTCTGAATGTTTTTGTTAGAATTTTTTTAGATTTAACATTTTCTTTGCTTGATGTATCAATTTATTTTATTGTATTTTTTATGCCTGAGATTTTTCTTTCAATCTCCTGTATTTTGTTGGTGATGTTTGCATCTGTTCCAGTTCTCCATCTCCAGGAGTTCCCTGGTTTGTGTTTCTTTATTGTTTCTATTTCCACTTTCAGGTCTTGCACATGTCACTTTTTCTTGTGCTTTTTAGGCTATCCAGGGCTTGATGTATGTAATAGTATAGCTGTGCTCTGACAGTGTCATATTGCCCTGACTTTTGTTGATTGTATTCCTTTTAGGGCATTTAGTCATCCAGATGGCTTTGTTCTCTGGATGTTCCTATTGTATTCCATATCAGGAGGGAATTTACCTGGATGGTCTTGGTATTGTAGGCCTCTGAGGTCTTGGTATTGTAGTACTCTTTGTATGTATGATTTTAGATTAAAAGGTTTGTTTACTTCAGGAGCTGAAGGCTCAGTGAAGGTGAATAGAGATATAGCAGGAGACTGGAGGTCTGCCTGGGACAGCAGACTGCTTAGGGCAGCTTAGGGAACCCCAGAGGACTCATTGAGTAGAGGAGATGGGTGAGGGAAGGGTTGCTGTATAATAATAAAATGTTTACCTATCTTAAGTCTAAGTCACTGTTTCTGCAGCTGACCTGCCTGTCTGAGTGGCTCTGAGGCCAGAAACTGTTTAGCACCTCATCATAAAACAGCAGGAGATTTAGTAGCCTTTGTTGTATCTCCTTAGGAACTGCTCAGCTTGACACCACAGCCTACTAGTTGAAGTCACAGGAATGAAAAGGGTCACTTTGAAATGTGATTTTAGCTTTTATTTCTAAGTTCTTTCTAATAAAGTTTCCTATGAAAATTCTCTAAGACAAGTGGGAAAAGAACTTCAGCTCCATTCTTTGTCAGCAGCAATTATATATCTCTCAAAATACATGATGACAAGTTTCTGTTCATCACAAGTTTATGCATAAATTAAAACCATTAATTGAATATGAAGTTTACAACAGAGAATGTTTATATACATATCCATTAGGAGTAATTATCTTGCTAATCATACATTATCTGTTATTAGCTCTGCAGGTTCATGAAGAATAAGAAACCATAACATTTGTGACTAAATTATTGGTGAAGTTTTCTATAGAGAAACCCAGTGTTTTAAAAAAATCTTTTGTCCCTACTCTTATAGTAAATCCTTTGTTCCTTTTTTTACGACATTTGGTTAATGGTTTTACAACCTCTTGGAATGTATTCAAAGTTGTAGATGCATATTTGCTATCACAGAAGCAATTATCTCATGACATTTGAAGACTGGCAAAGTTGTCAATGAAGGTTTAACATCAGAAAAGATTTAACAACAGCCCTATTATTAAAAAGCTCAATAATTACCAAAATACTTACAAGAATTCTTATAGGATCATCATTAAGGTTTTAGAAATTAGCTTTTTGTCTATATAGCTTCACTGCAAGATGGTACATCTTTGTTGTTTTGCAGAAATTTGCTCAAATAAGTAGAGTAACACATATTGATTGTATATATAAAATTAAGTAGTACCAGGAGAAGCATATTAATAGTAGGAATCTTTCCTAAAATGAAATTCTCCTTGGCTTTGCCTAAAAAAAAGGAAATCCTTCATAGATTTCAATCCATGAACAATTTCAGGAAGATCACCTCCTATCCTAGTTTTTAGTTTCTCCTAGATGGCTCCTGGAAGTTAAAGATTAAAGACAGAAATTCTCTTATAGGTTTTTTTTTTTAAGTTTTTAAATGTTTTTAAATTTTTTCTTACACGTACACAATATATCTTGAAGATAACCATTCATTATCCTTCCAATCAAACTTCTCCCTGAGACTCAGTCACATTGCCCTCCCAAATTCATGACTTCTCATTTACTAATGAACTAATTAATTTATCACATTCTGTCCAATTAGTGCTTCCCATATGCTCAAGTGTGTTGGCCATCCACTGGGTTAAAGAGAATTTACTGGTGGCCATACCATCATTAAAAACAACTCTTTGTCTTTAAGAAGTCACCCAGTGCCAATAGCTTTTCAAATAGTGAGACTTGCTCCCTCCATGGTAGAAGTTTTAAGTGGCTTTGTCTTGTGATATGAGGTCTTATGTGCAGAAGCCATGCCATGTGCAGAAGACAGCATACTACAGCTCTCTTCCCCATCCTCTTACAATCTTTCTGACTGATTTCAGGATGTTTCCTGAGGCTTCCTTCCCAAATAGACTGAGAATTTAAGTGATACATTTAATGTATATACTCTTTCCTACTTAGAAGATTATAATGATGAATGAGTGTTGTCTCAATTAGTAAAGATGTCATGTTGTGAACATGAGCAATGAAATTAAATCAATAGAAAACAAATGTTTATAAAATTGCAGGGGATGTGTCTAGTACTTGCATTCCAAGAGATGTAGATACAGGTGTCTTCCCTGGACTTGCTAGCTTTTTATACCAGCTGTGACGGATCAGCCTGAAGTCATCTTGTTACATGGCTAAAATAAGTTTGTTTCTATTTACTGAAAAACTTAGGTTGACCAGAGCTTTAACCTATTGCTGGAATTTGACATATTTCATACCATAGAGAATTTGACTGTACTCTAAACGCTTCCCTGATCAGATAAGTTATTCTGCCAGGGAATCTTGAGAAGTTTTTCCAAGATGATCTGTAAGATCTGTCAAGCATCTGGTTTCTGCTTCTGTAATTCGCTTGCCAAGTTCATACATTACTAAATTCCCCTGGATATTCCTAGTATGTGTCTTCTTCTAGCATATAAGGAGTTTGAAAATTTCATCCACACTGTTCTCTCAAATCACTTTGGAGAATCATTCCAGTGCACAGTAAAATAACATTTCACTAATTGGCTTTAATTTGGATAATGGTCTTTATTCTCAGTTGGTTCGATTTAACACCTGCTTGGAGAGTAATAGGCCAGAGAGAGAGTCTGTCTCAAAGTTTGTCTCATAAGTTTGAAAGGGAAATCCAAGATTGTCTTCTAGTCCAGATATGCATATCTATAGAAACACAAATACACAAAGAAAGAAATATTTGTTGAGGACTAAAACCATGTTTGTTTTGCATAGTACACACACACACACACACACACACACACAGGGGGAGGGGGGAAGGCAGTCTCATTAATTATCATATTGAGCTAAAATAGATGAGTGAATGCTAGAATTTACCTAGCTTTATGCATATAATTTTGTAGATTATATGCATTCCTGGACAGTCCCCATCAGTAGTAGTTGTTTCTCTCTGTTTTCATTGTGTCTTGATGGCATCAGTGATTGTTTAACACCTATAATATGACACCAATAACATCCTGGAAAGTTCAGATTATCATAATTGAAATCTTGCACCTTCTTCATTATTTGAACTTTCTACTTGAGTGTCACAAGCCACAATGTTCACAAACTCCACACTGAAAAAACATGCAAAGACCAGCTTTAGGCCTCTTCCACACACTGTCATATATGTAACACCTATAAATTTAATAATACATGTTCACACAAATAGAAATATACACAAATAAACAAAAATATTATTTGATACTATCTCCAACCCAAAGAAAGATAACTTTCCCTTGTTCAAATCAACAACACACAAAAGTGATATTTAAGGAGTTTTGTTCTAAGTTTTTAGACTTTATTACCATTGCTGGATCCTTTGGAATAGAAGCCTTCCATGACTGTCTTTTCTTAATGAAAATCTTGTCAATATTATTGTATATTTCCTCAATATCACTCATTTTTATGTAACACGTTCTTTAGTTACTCCTTATCTTCTTTACTTTACAGAATGCAATTTTATGAAAATTGATAATGCATTTGGTATATTTACTCTTTTGGTAATATTATTTATATAATTTCAGATATACTTGAAATAAGTTTTAAATTAGTAAATGGTATTGAATCTTGAGAAATATCAGAAAGCAGGAATGCATTTATGTAAGTACGAAGACATTAAGGAAAGAAAACTCTTCTAAACATTCTTACTAAATAATCAAGGTCAAATGATGGTAAAGTTATTGTAATTCCACTGTTTCTTTTTCATATTTTGGTGACCCCAAATAATATAAGGACACAACAGTTAGGCCAAATGGTTTCAATGGAACTCTCGAGCACATTCTAATCATAAGAAGATACCTTTTCTTAACCCCAATATGATGTAAGATATTTTAATAACAAATATTTTATAGAAATAATATTCCATTATTTTCTTTTCTAAAAAGAAATGTATTTACTACTTTGCTAGTAAATATTTCAAGAAATTCACAGGTTAAGAAAATAACTACTAGAGTAAAAAGTAACAGAAAACAGTTATGATCCCAACTTTCTTTGAGTGTCATATAAAACATATTAAAAGACTGCTATGATTAGGTTTCCCATTCTAAGAAGGAGCCAAGTATCCACACTTTGGTCTTCTTCCTTCTTGAATTTCATGTGTTTTGCAAACTGTATCTTGGATACTCTAAGTTCCTGGTATAATATTTGCTTATTAGTTAGTGCATATCATGTGTGTTCTTTTGAAATTGGATTACCTCACTCAGGATGGTATCCTCCAGATCCATCCATTTGCCTAAGAATTTCTTAAATTCATTGTTTTTCATTGCTGAGAAGTACTCCATTGTGTAAATGCACCACATGTTCTGTATCTATTCCTCTGTTGAGGGACATCTGTGTTCCTTCTAGCTTCAGGCTATTATAAATAAGGCTGCTATAAACATAGTGGAGCATGTATCCTTATTACAAGTTGGAACATCTTCTGGATATATGCCCAGGAGAGGAATTGCTGGATCATCTGGCAGTATTATGTCCATTTTTCTGAGGAATCACCAAACTTATTTTCAGAATGGTTATACCAGCTTGCAATCCCACCAGCAATGGAGGAGTGTTCCTCTTTCTCCACACCCTTGTCAGCATCTGCTGTCACCTGAGATTTTGATCTTAGCCATTCTGACTGGTGCGAGGTGGAATCTCAGGTTTGTTTTGATTTGCATTTCCCTGACGACTAAGGATATTGAACTTTTCTTTATGTGCTTATTGGCTATTCATTACTCCTAGATGAAAATTCTTTATTTAGCTCTGTGCCCCATTTTTAATAAGGTTATTTGGTTCTCTGGATTCTCACCTCTTGAGTCTTTGTAAATATTGGATATTTGCCCTGTATCAGATATAAGATTGGTAAAGATATTTTCCCAATCTGTTTGTTGCCTTTTTGTGTTATTGATAATGTCCTTTGCCTTACAGAAGCTTTGCAATTTTATGAAGTCTCATTGGCCAATTCTTGATCTTACAACATAAGCCATTGGTGTTCTGTTCAGGAATTTTTCCCCCATATATATATATATATATATATATATATATATATATATATGTATTCAAGTCTCTTCCCCACTTTCTCCTCTATGAGTTTCAGAATATCTGATTTTATGTGGAGGACCTTGATCCACTTGTACTTAAGATTTGTACAAGGAGAAAAGAATAGGTCGATTTGCATTATTCTACATGCTGACAGCCAGTTCAACAAGCACCATTTGTTAAAAATGCTGTCTTTTTTCCACTGGAAAGTTTTACTTCTTTGTCAAAGATCAAATGACCATATTTGTATGAGTTCTTTTCTGGGTCTTCAACCACACAAAGACCAAGAAAACAAAGAGAACTTCAGAGCAGTCTCCATTATGAATACTGATGCCAAAATACTCAATAAAATTCTTGCCAACCATACCCCAGAACATATCAAAATGATCATTCACCATGATCTAGTAGGCTTTATCCCAGGAATGAAGTGATGGTTCAATATATGGAAATCCATTAACATAACCCATTATACAAACAAACTCCAAGAAAAAGACTACATGAGCATTTCATTAGATGCTGAAAAAGCATTTGACAAAATTCAGCATCCTTTCGTGTTAACTGTCTTGGAATGAGCAGGAATTTTAGGCCCATACTTAAACTTAGTAAAAGCATTATACAGCATTATACAAACCAGTAGCCAACATCAAATTGAATGGAGAGAAACTTGAATCAATCCCACTAAAATCAGAGACTAAACAAGGCTGCCCAATTTCTCCCTATCTATTCAACATTGTACTTGAAGTTCTAGCTAGGGCAATTAGACAACAAAAGGAGGTCACAAGGATACAAATTGGAAAGGAAGAAATCAAAATATCACTATTTGCAGATGATTTGATTGTATACTTAAGTGACCACAAAAATTCCACCAGAGAACTCTTAAACCTGATAAAGAACTTTAGCAAAGTGGCTACATATAAAATTAACTCAAACAAATCAGTAGCCTTCTTCTACTCAAAGGTTAAACAGACTGAGAAAGAGATTAGAGAACTGAAACCCTTCATAATAACCACAAATAATATTGCATACCTTGGTGTGACTTTAACCAAGCAAGTGAAAGATCTATATGACAAGAACTTCAAGTCTCTGAAGAAAGAAATCAAAGAACTCAGAAGATGGAAAGATCTCCCATGCTCACGGATTGGCAGGATTAATATAGTGGAAATGGCCTTCTTGCTAAAAGCAATCTACAGATTTATTGCAATACCCATCAAAATTACAATTCAATTCTTCATGGAGTTACAAAGAGCAATTCTCAAATATACTTGGAATAGCAAAAATTTCTGGAAAGCAAAAACTATTCTCAACATTAAAAAACTTCACCATCCCTGAGCTTAAGCTGTATTACAGAGCACTGCTGATAAAAAAAAATTCATGCTATTAGTACAGAGACAGGCAGGTTTATCAATGAAATAGAATTGTTATCTGATTTATTAAATGTTACATAAACTCAAATCTCATACCTGACCTTGGAGTCTTTGTTCTCCCACTCACAGTTTATCCTGAAGTCAAGAACTGAGTCAGAGGCCATAGGGAATGTTATTTACTAGCTTATTAGACTGGTTATTGACTTGCTTAGCCCAAGTTTTGTTGTTTTTTGTTTGTTTGTTATTTTATTTATTTACATTTCAAATGCTATCCTTCTTTCCAGTTTCCCCTCCACAAACACCCTATCTCATCCCTCCTCCACTTGCTTCTATGAGTGTGCTCTTCTACCCACTCACCCACTGCCACTTCACCAAGCTAACATCCCTCTACTCTTAGGCATTGAGCCTTCACAGTACCAAGGGCCCCCCTCCCATTGATGCAAGATAAGGCCATCCTCTGCTACATATGCAACCAGAGCAATGGGTCCCTCCATGTGTTGGTTCAATCAACTCTTTGGTTGGTGGTTTAGTCTTTGGGATCTCTTGGGGTTTTAGATGGTTGATATTGTTATTCTTCCTATGGGGTTACAAACCCCTTCTTTTTAAGAACTAGATACAATATCCCAGTGGTTATACTATACTTTCTAGTCACTAATTTTAAAGTAAATAAACCTCAGATTTTTCTTCAGGAAAATCTGTTCTAGGTAATTCCTTAGTTGATATTTTCTCTATCCAGATATGACTATCTTTGTGTCCAGTTGAAAACAACAACAATAACAACAACAACAATAAAACTAACAACAAACTGAGCTATTTGTCTGAATTTATTTGTTTTTTAATTGATATGTGATAGAATTATTATGTTAGTATACATTTCTAAGAATGGTCAGTCATTTGTATCCTAGGTCTCATTTCATTCAAACAAAATATTTACTTTTTCTTCCTTACATTTATTTAACCTCACAAAATATATCATCTCCTATATTAACAAAGAATATTTCATTTGGCTATTCTATATAATCATATTTCCCATTTTCTTTTATAATTAAACTATTTATTTATTTATTTATTTATTTATTTATTTATTCATTTTATAACCCTATATAAGCCCTTCCTCTCCTGCCAGTACCACCGCATAGAAATCCTTCACCCATTCTTTTGAGAAGAGGAAGCATCCCCTCTATATGTCACCTTCTCATTCCTACACCCACACCACCGCTACCCCCATACCACACACATCAAGTTGTTTCTGGACTAGGCACATCCTCTCCTCCTGACTCCAGACAAGGCTGTTCAGTTAGATGTGTGGTATCCACAGGCAATTCCTGCTCTGGTTCTTTGGGAGATCTACTTGAAGACCAAGATACTCATCTGCTACATATGTGTATGAGTACTTGGTCTAAGAAGTGCTCACACTCTTGATGGTGAGTCAGTCTCTGGGATCCCCAAAGAGTCTAGGTTAGTTGACTCTGTTGTTCTTCCTATAGAGTTCTTGTTCTTTTCAGGACCCTAAATCTTTCTCCCAACTCTTTGGAAGACTCATTGAGCTCCTTATACTCTTTGGGTGAAAATCTCTGAATCTCTTTCTGTTGGCTGGAGCTCCTCAGATAACAGTTAATCTACGTTCTTTGCATGCATGTACTTTTGAGTATGGGTTAACCCACTAAGGATTGTATTTTCTGCAAAGGCCCAGCCTCAGCATGTGGAGGGTCATAAGAAAGGCAGGAATGGAAAAGGCATTGATTAAATGACTCTGTGTTAGTAGTAGATGGCAGCTGTCATGGTAGTATCTCTGTTCCTTGAAGATTCTCATCATTCATTCTTCTTTTCCTTTCTGACCAGAGAGCCTGAACCTAGTCTTTTATTTACTAACACTACACCATCAAGACTTTGATCACAGTTATTAATCTTCAAAAATTCTTAAATTTACATAAAGTCTATGAATCCATATCAGTAGTCCTAACCCCTGTTTCTTTAGAGCAGAAACTAAACACAAATCAAAAGCACATTTCCTTATAGGTTTAGACAGTCTATTCTTCACAGGCAACTGGACAAAGTTTTGCAGTTTCCTGAGACAGCAGACAGCATTCTTTAGGAACTATTTTCTTGAAAGAATCCTTACAAAGTTTTGAATTTTATGTAAGTAAAATGATGAGTTCTCTCTAATATCGTTCCAAGTATTATTATCTCCAATTCTTAAAACAACTTGAAAAACAGAGTACTAACTTTTTATATGCTTCCATATCATCTTTTAATTTTCTAATCTTCATTTCCTCTTCCTAGAAAGTCCATAGCCTCATTATTGTCCTTCTAATATTATTCATTCCTAAATCATATACATTTTCCTAGTTTTCTATCCTTAACTTTCCTTTGAGAGCACTCTGGATAATTTCAATTTCACTCTGGATAATTAATGTGGCAGCCATTTTTGGTACATGTCTCTTCATGATTCCATATTCAAGGCCAAGTCTGGCAATAAACTATTTGCACAAAAGATCATGTAGAATTTTATAGCCTTTTGATTATGTTGCCTAGATTCTTTCCCATAGCTCTAAAGACTGAGCTGAAGGCCTGTTCCTCATCCTCCACAGCCTCATGACTATCACTCTTCCTCATTCTTGAGTACAGCATATGAGATAGAATTATTATACATTAGTATACATTTCTAAGAATGGTCAGTCATTTGTATCCTAGGTATCATTTCATTCAAACAAAATATTTACTTTTTCTTCCTTACATTTCTTTAACCTCACAAAATATATCATCTCCTATATTAACAAAGATTATTTCTTTCATTTGGCTATTCTATATAATTATTATTGTATAATTATCTCTGAGTAATGGGGAAAGTATATTGCCCAGAAAAAGGATTGAAAGTAGAATAGTAAACACAGTAGATCAGCTTCAGGGCAATAGCAACCATCAGCACACATGGGGATCATGGGGGATCAATGGCCTGGTGATGCTCCAGGGGTAGGAACTGTGTCACACCTCCCCTTACACAGATATGCCAGACCTGGCAGTTTTCTAGTTCTATCAATTTGCCTATGAAATTCATGATGTTCTTGCTTTTAATGGCTGATTATTATTCTAAATACCACATTTTCTGTATCCAGTTTCAGTTTAGAGACTTCTAGATTGTTTCTAGGTTCTGACTATAACAAGCATAGTTGAGCAAGTGTCCTTGAGGGATGGTGGAACATCTATTGAGTATATGCCCAGGAGTGGTAGGGCTTTGTATTATGGTTGAACTATTCCCAATCTTCTAAGAAACTGCCAATTTGATTTCCAGAGTGGTTGTAAAAGTTTACACTCCCACCAGCAATGGAGAACTGTTCTACTTCCTCTACAACCTTACCTGAATGTGCTGTCTTTCAAATTGTTAATATTAGCCATCTGGTGGATATAAGGTAGAATCTCAGAGTAGTTATGATTTGCATTTCCTTAAAGACTAAGGATTTTCAACATATCTCTAAGTGCTTCGTAGCCATTCAGGTTTCCTCTGTTGAGATTTTGTTTAAACTGTGTACCCATTTTTTTTTATTTCATTACTTTTTTACTTATTCACTTTATATCCTGCTCACTCAGTCACATACTCACAAAGTCCTTCCCCTAACTCCCCTCCCCCTTTTCTCTGAGTAGGCAGTACCCCTTTGCTATACCCCAACACTGGCATATCAAGTTTCTGCAAGGATAGGCACATCCTCTCTTCCTGAGGCCCAGCTGGAAGAACATATCTCATGGACCAGCAACAGTTCTTGGGATAGCCCTTGTTCCAATTGTTCTGAACCCACATGAAGGTCAAGCTTCACATCTGCTGCATATGTGCAGGAAGGCCTAGGTCTAGCGCATGCATGCTCTTTATCCCATTCAGGGCCTGCAATCTTTCGCTGACTATTCCATAATTGTTTCCAAGCTCTATCCGCTCTTTGGCTTTGGGTGCCTCTGTCTGAGTCAAGTGTTGGGTGGAGCCTCGCAGAGGACAGTAATAAAACTCCTGGGCATATACCCTAAAGATTATCCTCTTGCTCAACAATATTCATAGCAGTTTTATTTGTAGTAGCCAGACACTGAAAACAACCTAGAAGCCCCTAACAGAAGAATAGATAAAGAAAATGTGGTACATCTACAAAATGGAATACTATTTAATTATTTAAAACAAAGACATCATGAATTTTGCAGGCAAATGGATATAACTTGAGAATATCATCCTGGGTGAGGTAACCCAGTCCCATCAGAATATGCACATGTGTTCTCACTTATAAGTAGATATTAGCCATAAAACACAGGATATCCATGTTACACTCCATATGTCTGAAGAAGCTAAACCAGAAGGAAGGCCCAAGCATAGATGCTTGAATCTCACTTAAAAGAGGGAATAAAATGTTCATAAAAAGTCAGATGGTGGGAGGGAACTGGGTGGGAGATGGGTTGGGGAGGTGAATACAGAAGGATCAGGTGTGGGGAAGGATAGGAGAGGTGGCCAGATGGATATAAGAATGAATAGAAATCAGCAACTTATTGGGATGAAGAGGTGGGGGAATTTCCCAATTTTTTTGTGTGTGGTAAAATTTCTATAAACTTTCTACTGCTCCAAGTTCTTTGATGATTCTTTCATGTTATCATATTTTCCTTTTCCTTTTATTATATTTTTATTTCTCAGAAACTTATTGGAAAGTCTGCAAGAATCTACAGCTTTATAAATACAGGTGTCAATTTCTGGGCCTTTATTTTAACATAGGTTCTTTTTCACACATATAATCTGTTATGTATGTTCAAAATAATTATTGACATAGAGTTGGGGATCCTACTCTGTATTGTACTTTTCACCTCAATAAATTTGCCTTTGAATGTTGCTTTTAGCCTCCACATTCCAAAATAAAATGTCAACATCCCCACTTTACATAGCTCATCTAGTAATAAAATTGTAAATTGGATATATTGCATAACCTATTCAATCCCTTCCATTTACAGTTGTACTGTAATGTACTGTTTATTGGACCATCCATGGAGAGAGGCTTGAGCCTTTTCTTTTATCTGTTGCTCATCCAATCTCAGCAAGGTTCTGGTAATAAAAACAACTCTGTGATCCCTAAGCTATTATTGTAGTCACAATCTATATTAAAGATTTCCAACATTTTAACCTAATGACTAATATCTTTAAAGGTGTTGCTGATTCCTCTCTTCTGTCTGTCCTCATTGTAAACAGAGCAAATTCATGGTATTGGACATACAACCTTTATATTTAATAAGTCTTCCATTTTACTGTGTTTCTTTTCTTTCCACACCCCCATACATCAGTCCATGGATATGTTAGAGTTTATGTTAATTCTTAGAAACCTCAATACTTAACTAGACTCAGTTTTATTAGCTCGCTCCACACCATCTAGGTGTACAATCCTTTAACTCTCTTGATTATATTTTCCCATTATTTTTGTATCTGCTTAAATGCTAGAGACTCAACCTTATTTTTCTCTGGATATCTGTTCTTCTATCTCCAGTTCTGCTTAATTTTACTTTATATTCTTATTTACATCTATTGGTATGTTTTCCTTTCTGCCTTGTTGTCTGTTGTCATCCAAAATGTGCCTTTTGATGCCAGAAAGTGTCTTCTTTAGTATTTTGTCATTAGTAGCTACACTCCTCTACAGGAGGGTAGTGAAAACAAAGACATGCACAACAAATAAATGCCTGCCACCGACATGACAATATGATATTAGTTAGGCTTTCTTGATGGGAATACCTGTCACTGACATGACAATATGACTTTAGTCAGGCTTAATGGTGGTACTCAGTATCAGGATAAGCTCTGCAGATCTAATAAAACCAGGAAAAAGAGTAGACACTGGACATGTATTGGAAAATTTAGGATAAGAACAGAAAATATCAGATACATGCTTCAGGCAATCATTATGAAGAATTTATCAAAAAGTATTTGTGTACATGTGTATGTAGAGTAAATATTACTAGAAGAATTTTAATAGAGACTAGCCAAGCCATTCATTAATAAGAAATTGATAATCAAAACACATTTATTCTGCAAAACAATTACCTAACTCTAATATTTTATAACCCCCCAAATATTTATAGTAATCAGAAAGTATATAAAACTCATGGCACTTCTAACCAAATGGGATCTATTAATCTCATTTTACAAATATATTCAACTGCTGTTACAGGTTTAATAAGATTTTTCAAAGTTAATGTGGTGAAGATCCAATATTTAATAACATGTGACTCTTTTAAGATTACCCAACACTCAGAAATATAGTCATTTTCTTCTGCAAATCTACCTATTGTGAAATAAGGTGATGGGATGTTGCAGGGAAACGCCTCCTCATCCTGAACCATGCTATCTACTTTGTTTGCTTATGAGATGTGTCAACATTTACACAGTGAAGTATGCCAAAATATGTACTTCTATTTAAATCAAATTCATCTTCTTCAGAGTTTATGAGTATATTCAAGGAATGAAATTGGATTCTCTTAGAGAACTAAAATCAGGTACCATTTATTTCAGGCAAAGAGGTAATCAACATGCTTGACTGGAGAAACTATTCAAGACTCCCTAAACTGTTTTTGCACCAGCATTATAAAACATAAAATATTAAGACAGCCACTAAACTAATTTTGGAAAAAAAGTATATTACACCCAATTTATGACTGTGGATTGCAATGCTCTATAACCCTGTTAAGAAAGAAAACATTCAGCATCATAAAAAATGAGAAGTAGATAGAACTCAAAAAAAAAAAAAGAAAGAAAAAAAAAACTGAGTTCTTCAACTTATCAATTTTATCTGATTATTTTCAACATCTTCTTTCTTGTGAATAGGGAAATACTGTTACTCTAGAGAGATGTAACCATAATTAATTTTTATACAGCTTCCATTTTTGCCTTCTCCAATAGCAGATTTTTTTTCTTATCCACTAGTACATATAATAGCATTAATTGCTAAAGGCAGACATTTTTTTTTTCCAGGAAAATACGAACAGTTCGTAATGTTAGAGTTATGTTACTTCCCTCTTCAATTCTTTTTGGATGGTGGGGAGTATTACTCAACATCTCTAATGCAAGTTAAAAGCTGGAGTATCAGATTTATTTGAAAACTTATACAGGGCTATTGTAATGCGTAAGACTTACTCTGAAAGCTCAGTGATAAGATTTGGCTACATTAATGAGTTTCGATTTGTTTGACAATAAAGAATAAATTTTTGAAAACCATGGCCCGTATTATTTAGTTCTTGAGGAAATTCATAAGTGCCCACTAATTTTCGTTGTTCTTCCACAGTGATCAGCTACATCCATCATCACTTTATTTCACCCAGCAGCAACATAATCCCTCCACGCACATCTAGCTGTATGTCTACCAGTACAAAATCAAGTTTCAGAACAACATGAACACTTACCTATCACTTGTTGAAATAACCTATTTATAGAAATGGTACCAGACACTGATGCTCATGAGTTATTCCTGGTAATCATAAGTATCCCACCCCCCATTCACAAAGAAACACAATTAGGTTTGCAAAAAAAAAAAAAAAAAAAAAAAAAAAGGAATAATAATAAAGCCACCATCACTTCAGTCCAGAACACTGAAATAAATTGATATTAATTCTGTACCTCATAGAATATGCATAGTTGATATTAATTCTGTACCTCATAGAATATGCATAGTCTTCTGGTCTTCAAATATTTTATAAGAATTATAGATTTACGCTGGGCAGTAGTGGTGCACGCTTTTATTCCCAGCACTCAGGAGGCAGAGGCAGGTGGATTTCTGATTTTGAGGCCAGCCTAGTCTACAGAGTGAGTTCCAGGACAACCAGGGCTACACAGAGAAACCCTTTCTCGAAAAACCAAAAAAAAAAAAAATTATATATTTACAACAACAAAATATTATTTGCATTGTAATAGGCATTATAGAAAATCTCAAGGTGATTGGAAACCCTGAGGAAAGCCTGGAAACAATGTTTAGTTAGTTACAGCACTTGCTACCAAGTGTGATGACCTCACTTCACTCCCTAATCTCTGGAGATTTTTGGAACCAGGTTCCCATCAATGTGTAGAGAGGCTAGGATGCTATAGACCTTGCAAGATGGGCTGGGTATAAAAGTGTATATGTCTTTAATCTCAACACTTGGGATGCATAAGCAGGTAGACCTTTCTGAGTTCAAGACCAGCCTTGCTTACATAATGATTCCCATGACAGCTCTATTTAGAGCCACCCTGTCTCAAAACAAACAAACAAACCAATAAATGAGATGAATATTCATAAGGTAATAAGGTAAGTGAGAATTTTTAGAAAATGTTGAAAAAAGACATCATGGTATTTTCAAAAGGATTCAGAACACAGCAATTGTAGAAAAATTTAAACTTCACTTATATTAACATTTTTTTTTCCTGGAAATAATGGTAGCATTCCTGAACAAACATGAAAATTTCTGTTTTATTTCATGATTTTCATTATATAAAAAGTTCAGGTAAAACTTATTAGTTTGAGCTTTTATACATTAAAATTACTACATTTTTTTAAAATTTTTTTCTCTTTATTAGATATTTTCTTCATTTACATTTCACATGTTATCCAGAAATTTTCCCTTACCCTCCCGCATCCCCGCCCTGCTCCCCTACCCACCCCCTCCCACTTAATGGCCCTGGCGTTCCCCGGTACTGGGGCATATAGAGTCTGTATGACCAAGGGGCCTCTCCTCCCAATGATGGCCAACTAGGCCATCTTCTTCCATATATGCAGCTAGAGACATGAGCGCAGGGGGAACTAATTAGTTCATGTTATTCTTCCACCTAGAGGGTTGAAGACCCCTTCTGCTCCTTGGGTATTTTCTCTACATTTTTGAAAATTATATTATAATGTGAAAAAAACTTGACAAGCATTTGTCTGTGAAAGCTTGATGCAAATTAGAAAATACACTCAATACTAGTTAATAAAAAGTAAACAAGAAACAGTGAATAAAAATAGTTCAACAAATAAGGTAGTGAAACATAAAAGCACCAGGAACATGGCATCCAAATTAAATACCAACTGCCTTGAAATAATTGTCTACCCTTAAAGCATTTGCATGCCAGAGATGGGAAGCACCAGGTATACACTACCCTCTGTTATAACAGCTACCTTTCCTGGCTGCATTTAAGATTTAAATGGCCTGAGATAAAGCATTTTACTGCATTTTAGTAGGTTAAGTTTAATATTCAGTTAATGTATAGTGCATCAAGATGTCAATTAAAAAAAAAAAAAGTTAAAATTACTTCAGTCATGATGGGGCAGGCCTGAATCCCAGAACTTAAAAGGCTGCAGAAGAAAGACTGTGTGTTTAACAACAATGTGAGCACTTTAGTGAGATCCTACTTAAAAAGGATTGGGTCCATAGAATTCATTGCTGGATATGGAAGGAACACATTAGGCCTGGCCCCTGCCAAGGGAGGTATTGGCAAGGTAAGGTCTCTTAGGTTGGGTGAAGTCATTATTTTTAGTGGTGTAGCCACTGGTGAGTTGCTAGCATTCTAGTGCATAGTTATGGATCCAGGTCCATTCTGTTGGCACTACTTAAATGTATGGGTCAGATAACAAACAGAATGAGAACAGAGTGACTTGAATGTGTGATGAGGACTTGATGAAAAGGTTGAAGGGTAGTAGGATTTGGAGAGGAATAGAGGGTAGCAGGATGGATTAGTGTGACCAGTGTGATCACACTGTATAAAGTTGTCAAATTAATATTAAAATAAAACATTTTCTGATATAAGAAGAAATGCAAAAGTTTCACTAGGTAGATTAATGGTAGTGGACTAAAATAATAATAATAGTAACAAGAATAATACAATGTAATTTAATAATTTAATAGTGGGAATAAGCAGGAAAACAAAAAAACTCAAAACAACCAAATCCGATTCAATTTACTGAGGACCAGTTGTTTGGAATATGCATATGTGTGGTAGGAGTGTTGGGGTTCAGCTGTCATTCCATGTCCTCCATTTTCTTCCTTCAGTGTGTTCAGATGCTGCTGTACATCAGGCTAGATGAATGAAGTAGAGTCTGGTTCATGGGTGGTGGTGGGAACTGGTAGGTAGGAAGGGAGGTCTTTTCTAAGGATCCTTAATGAAAGAGGTCACTGAGATCACTTTTATTTGGAGTGGGCTTGTAGGAATACATTTTATTCAACATCAACCAGGGATATATTGGGAACCTTGAAGAGTAGGAAGGGGTTCATTTTAGAGTGAGGTTTCATTGCCTGAATCTTAAACTATTGGAACAATCTAATTTGTATAGAGAGGTATTGACTATGTAAGTACAAATACTTTAGTGAAATATTATTTCAGAATTCCCTTGAATTACACAACTGTAGACAGGGCCAAAACAGTTCTAGTTCCAGGTCTCAGTAATTATGTATATCAATGAGGTTGAAATGTTTATAAGGTATAAATTCTAAGATGCCTCCCATTGACCAATTGGACCACTGTCCATTCACAAGTGTTGTTCCCTCTTTTTATGCATCTCATTCCTTTAAGGTTCCTTTTCATTAGGTTGGTAATTTGCACTTTTCAAATTCTATTCCTTTATAAAAATAGATTTTATTAATAATTTCTTAATCAAATTTCATCTACTTTACTTAATGGTTTTTATGTAATTCTTAACAATGGATCTAGGGTCTGATCACTTCATTTGGTAGATTCTGAAAGTACATTTTATTCTGTTATATATGGAAAATAGTACAAAGAGGGAGAGTGGTCCCTGTTTTTATACAAATGATTTCAAATTTACTCGGACTCAATAGATGCCCCAGTGTAGGGAAATCTAGGGCAGGATGGTGGGAGTGGGTAGATGGAGGAATAACCTTATAGAAGCAGGGGGAGGGTGGGAGAGTATAGAGGGTTTCCGGGAGGGGAAGAAACAGGGAAAGGGGTAATATTTTAAATGTAAATACAGAAAATATTCAATTAAAAACAGAAAGAAAGAAAGAAGGAAAGAAAGAAAGAAAGAAAGAAAGAAACCATCTAATAAAAGAAAACGAAAAAAAAAAAAAAAAGTAATGAAGGGCTTCATTTCCAAACAAGGAAAAAGAAGCTTTTCAGCACAAGAGAGCTGCTTTGTTCCCTGATGAGGAGTTTTCTTCAGAACCATGTTTACAAACAATGAGTTTAGCACAACCTGAGTTGTATGCACTCCCTCATTATAATACATTTTGGTTTTTACTGACTTTACTTGTCAGCAACATAATGAAATCTGACATTGATGAACATGCTTAACAAGAAAACAAGAATTCACCGTGCAGAGTTCAGCGAGCAACAATGTGTTTAATCTCCTAGCAACACAAGTTATCCACTACCTTTTTGACATTTGATTGGAGTTATTCACTGGAAGCACACTTCCTTCCCTTTATCAAGACCTCCAGGTTTGGATTTATTTTCTGAGAGGATAATCCTCCTGCATGTTCAGTAATTCTGTAGTTGAAGTATTTAGCCACTGGTCTGTTACAATAGTATGATAGGAATAAAACAGTTACTCCTTGAACGAATGAATTTTGCTTGACAATTTTGTCAGGTGTAAGGGAAATAAGGAAGACACTGAGTAATAAATATTTCAACATTCCACAGTTAAATATGTTTCCTTTGAAGATTTAAAACAAAGGAAATATAGCGCTGAATTTAAATGCCTCCCAAAATAAAAGGAACCTCATTTAATACAAAATTCCGAGTCAGCTCAGAAAAAAAAAAAGGAACCATATTTTAAGCAATGTTAGAATCCAGTATTTAAGTAGTCTAATTAAGGCAAACTATTCTGATCTGATACACACACAGGTCCTTTCATGTAGTCATCCTGTTATGAGTTATTATGATATGATAAACATACAGGATTTTTTAGGTGACTGCTTACTCTGTGTTTTCAGTTTCGTTTAGTAAAGCTGCTCCTTTTCCTGAACAGGTGGTCTTGTTCAGTTTTGAGTGACTTTGTATAACACTCCCCTATTCTGATGAGGATTGTTAGCACCAGCTCCCTGTGGCACTTTCTCAGTCTGAAAAGGCACCCAGGTGATCTGAATGATAAATAAGTTGAAGGTATTTCTCAATGTTTTCACCCCAAATGTGTCCATACCTGTGGGTAGATATTCAATTTGATAATTAAGATAAAACTAAATTGTAATGGTAAATGATCCTAACTCCTAACATAGGAAGAGGAAGTATACCTGCATAAGCTGTGGGGGAAACATCAGGATCCCCATGTAAACCTGGACACCATGAGAAGGCAGATATGTTTATGAGCCAAAGAAAGGTTGCTAGTGATTTTTCTGGCACCTTTATTTGAGACTTCTAGCCTCCAGAACCATGATGTGGTATATTTCTGTTGGTTAAGCCTCCTGTCCCTGTATTTTGTTATGAAAGCTCTAATAAACAACTATGAATGACATCTATCGTCCTATTTGTCCAAAGTATGCCACGGGATTACAACATTATTGCTTCTAGGCAACTGCAATGGCTTTATGTATTTCACATATCTTAAAAGGGCAAGACCTCGAAGTCTTACAGTGATCATGAGGCTTAAAATCTGGCCTGAGGATAGTCGTGGGAAGGCAGAGCTGATAATGTAGTGGGTGATTTAATAGGAGCAGCAGTGGCTGCTGCCTTCACGGCTCAGGCTCTCAGCTGCTTTCATACTTGGTCATTACATTCTGTTTTTTTCTGCCTTCTCTGAGTTCTGAAGCTGTGGTCCTAATGATATCCTTTATTCACCAGAACTTAAAAGGTCATCTGTCTAGCCAATCTAGAGACATCATTTGAAGAGACTGAATAATTTTGGTGGTGAAGATTTCCTACACTGTAATTTTAGAATAACTTATTCCCTTGTATGAATATCCAAAGCTAAGTTTAAATGTGTGAAGATTACAATGGACAACATCAAGCAGGACTGGAAAAAAGAAACTTGTACATTCAAATTCATAGGTTAATGCACACACACACAAGCACAATCACACACACACAAGCACATTCACATACACCAGACCCTATGTACCAGGACAACTATTTTCTAGGAAATGAAAAATAGGTAACGTACAGAGAACGTTCCCATCATTACACTGTACATAACTGCTTCACAGAAGTATATTTAATCTACATCGTAACTATGTGGCTCCTTGGTTATTGATCCCGGTTTCTGAATGAAAGACTTTTACTTTTCAGATAATCACTTAAGAGGAATTTATTCTACAAATAATTGTTGAACTTGAAGTCTCATCGTGAGTATATTTCTTTTCTCAGATGTTTTGTTCAGTATTATTTTATTCTTTTACTAATATAGATCAAAACATAATAAAATTCTAAAAAATAAAGTGAGCAGGAAATTATTTTACTTACTTGCATATCGGTGCACATTTTTAGGTAGGTAATAGAAAATTTAAAACTTAGTTTGTGTCTAAATTTTAAATTGTCATTTATGTAAAAACTTTGTGCATTTAATTCCTATTATGGAAAAGCAGCAAAAGTAAGAATGCATAATATAAAAAATAATTGTTTTTAATTCCTAGGAGGATTGTATCATAAGGTATTAGATTGTTTTATTTAAATTATTTAAACATTTTAAAGTATCAAGATAAATAAAAATAGTGAAAATTGTAATTTATAAATTTGGTCACAGACTTGTCAGTTTGGAATCAGTCCTTGCCACTAACTCTTCTAGGTGTTTCTGTCAACTACGGAGAACACAAAAGCACAAAATTTCAAATGATGTTTTTATTCATTGTAGACTATATACAGGAAAATTGCCATGGGTATTATATTTCTTTCAATATTTCTGACACTTAATATTATACTGTCACTTTTTTCTTGAATATACCAAAAATAATAAATCTTATAGTGGCAGATTTTTCCCTGGAAGTGGTTTGATTGCAAGACACTTTAATGGTGTACTCCTCTATACTGACTATTTCCAAAACTTTAAAAATACCCAATTATACAAATACTAAATACAAATCTTTTCAAGAATCCAAAATGTTAGCATAGGTTTTCCATTAAACCAATATGAAAGCTAAAAGAATTTTTATGATCCCAATAAACAACTTTCAGTGACTAATTGAAATTGTTTGCTATAACTGTCATTTTTATGTTGCTTTCATTCCCATTTTTAAATATATTCACAAAACTGTCCTCACTAATGTTTAAATCATGTGTTCAATGATTTTTACAATTTCTTCTACTGAACAAATCTACTTAATAACTTATTTACTTTAAACCTAATCCATCCTAAAGTTTTATAATTTGTATTTAAATCTGTAAAAAAATAAATTTAACACATTTTCTGGCATTGTTTTACTTTATCCTTGGTTATCTGATTATTTTATTGATTCAGTATTTGCTGAACATGAACTTAGACTAAGAGTACAATGTTTGACTTAGGCAATTTTTAATTCTAGTAGATACAATTTAACTGAAAAAATTAATTTTCCTTCATCAAGCTACATACATAAAGCAAGAACAAAAACACTTGGCATTTGAGCAGGCTCAATCTGTTGTCACTCTGCATGAAGAGAAGAGAGATGTGTATACAATGGTGTGAGTACTTAAGTGTGTTTATAAGCAGAATAGAACTACAACCTGATCTGAAAGAGACAACCAGAAATATCTGAGTGAAGAGAGCTTGAGATCAGTGTAATAAACCAGGCTTCTCAAAACAGAAATCGTGAGTTTTCATGCTTCTGGGTCCTAGATTTTATAATGGAACAGAAAAGTGTGTGTGTGTGTGTGTGTGTGTGTGTGTGTGTGTGTGTATTTGTGAATGTTTGTATCTCAAATTACTTTTTCTTATAAGCAAAATCATAATTACTTTTTCCACTTACATGAATCTCTATGATATATTTGAAACACACACACACAATTGTTAGTAACTTTGCTGGACAAGACTGGATAGTAGTTTCTTTGCAAATGGTTTATCGAAAACCTATGCTAATATTTTGAATTTTGTGAACATTTATATATAGTATCTGTATAATTGGATATTTTTCAAGTTTTGGAAGTCATTAGAGAAGAGTGTACCATTAAAGTGTATTTTCTCCTACAGGGAAGGCAGAGGTTCATAAGACTCAAAAACTAAAGAAGTCTCCCATGTATAGGGAAATTGAACTTACAGTTTGCAAGGCCTCAAGGTAATGTAGTGGTAACGACTTGGTTAGAAGAAATCATCTGATGGTTAGTACTCCTCAGAGGAGTCTCTGTTGCATGGAGTTGTGCATGCTATTCACTAACTCCAATAGTAAGGCTGGAACAAGAACTCTCCCATGTATCTGTGGTGGACTTCTGGGCAATGAAACTGCCTTGAGTCATGCATGCTCTTGCAAGCAGCCCCTCATCTTTACCCTGAAAATAACCATAATAAATGCACAGTGAATATGTGGTGCAATCTAGTATAATTGTGACTTTGCTTTGTCATATTTGCCATATTTGATTTTTGTGGACATATGTTCTTGTCTCCCCTTGAAAAGTGAAGATAATATGAAAGTTTATTACATTTAATTTTTTTCTAAGTTCATTAAGCAATTTGTCCCCACCCCATTACTGATACAAATATAGCTATTGTATGAGCAACCTTTCTTGCAGTGTCTTTATCCTTTTTGTTTTAATACTACTTCCTAAGTTTAGTCATGTTAAATTCTAATCCCCATTCTTCCTTGCCAGTTTTTTTTGACTTATGAAATCCACTTATAACCATGTACTGAATGCTTTCATGTTACTCAAATTTATTGATATTAAGATCTTATTTATGTCCAATAATATCATTAGTTACTTATATGCCTTGACAGATTAAACAAATACCACTTCTATATCCTTCCACAACTATATAAAAGCTTATGCAACCACAAATCTGTTTCAATTTTTAAAAGAAAATATTTGTTTAAAATTTGAAGTAAATGTCCAGTACTGCATTCATCAGCCCGATGACACTGTTCTTGAACATAAAAGCCAGTACACAATTCCAAATTCCATCCAGTAACAATATTAACTATGAAGATTTGTATTTAGTATAAGCTTATCAAACAAACATATATAAAAGTGTATGGCCCAAGACATGCATTATTGGACTCATCACAAAACAGTCAGCTGAGATTCAAATGATGATCATGAGAGACTAGAATATCTGTAAATTAATATATGGGCTATGCAGTTATCATAACTTGTAAATATTTGTTTTTTCATCTATTATTTAAAGATATTAGATGATCTCATAGCTTGTGAGAAAGATTTTCCAGAGAAAAGGTGCCAGCTCTTAAGATTGTCAATGCTCTTAAGATTATATCGCATTATAGAAATCACAAGGAACTTTACCCAGTATGTTAATTTGTTTCCCTACTATAAGAACAAAAGAAAATAATTTTATTAATTACTTTAATGGATAGAGACCGATTCCCTAGTGGAAACATAGTTGAATCCTTATTATACTATTTGGATTATAGGTTGTACTAGTTAGAATTTCTATTGCTGTAAAGAGATTCTATAACTAGGCCAATACTTATAAAGAACAACATTTAATTTGGACTGGCTTACAGGTTCCGAGGTTCAGTCCATTATCATCATGGTAGGCAGCATAGCAGTATCCAGGCCAGCATGGTGCTGGAAGAGCTTAGAATTCTACATCTTGTTCTGAATGCAAACAGGAAAAGGTTGTCTCGGAGAAGGGTCTGAAAGCTCACCACAACAGGGACACACTTCCTCCAAAAAGGGCACACCTACTCCCAGAAGGCCACATATCCTAATGTGCCACTCCCTGGGCCAAGCATATTCAATCCACCATATAGATCCATGATTCTAAAGACTAAACCCATTCTTAGGTTTGAGATATTTTGGAAACCTTGGAAGTGGTGGGACAAATAAATTCAATACATATAAACCATGCTCAAACATGTTCATTTTCTATATTATATTATACTTATATTATTTTATTAATATAGGCCAAAATTGGAAAAAAAGTAGATGTTCATAAATGGATACATGAATAAGGGAGATATAAGTTATTTACACAATAGAATAATACTCAGCTGTTAAAAACTCAAATCATAAAATTTTCAGGTCAATGAATGGTGCTAGAAAAAAATTACCTTGAGTAAGGAAAACCATACCCCAAAAGACAAATATTGTATATGTTCTCTTATGTGTAGATTTTAGCTGTTAAGTCTTTGATAAACAGGCTGAAATACATATCAGAGATGTTAAAAAGAAGGGATTGGGAGAAGATTAGATTACCCTAGGGAGAATAAATAGAATAGACAGTTATAGAGTGATTTGAGGGTAGACTAGAAAAGTAAGAGAAAGAGAAGAGGGCTTTGCAGGGGACATATAAGGAGAGAAAGCTAAGTGTCAATTTACTGGATGTATGGAAAACAAATCCTGTAGAAGCCTCCTAATGTATACATATATGAAAGTGACATATTTGGGATTAACAAATAACAGGGGATACAGATCCAAAATACACCTCTCTTGTTGACAAATGAAGACTCAAGTTCCAAGAATGGGTTACATTTAATCTAGTTTTTGGTAAAAGGAGCTCCCTGAGGACCCCTAATCAATCTAGGCTACTTCCAAGGCTTTGGTTGTTCTATGTAAACTGATGCTATGACACAATTGCTAAGACTATACTCACACAGCTCATTAAACATGGAAAAGTCAAGCTGGTGCCCACCTCAACCTTTAACCCTACGACCCTAGTATTCATAGTACTCAAATCCAATCAGCGTATTAACAAAGGAGAAATGTAAGGACCAACCCAGCTACAAACCCTTAGATAAACAATGGTGTCTGGCATGGAAGATGTACTAGTACAATAGTGGCACGAATCTTGTGGGAGTAGCCAACCCATATCTGTTGAATTTAAAGCCCACTCCATGAGATGGAATGCATCCATGACACTATGCCAGTGGTCAAGAATTTGAGCCTAGATAAGACAATAATCTTTAGGAGAAAGGCAAATAGTATGGTTCTGCTAAAAGAATGTAGCAACCAAGGACTCCAAAGAACCGTCTGCTATAGATTATTTTCTTGCCTGGACATGGCCACCATCAGAGAAGCTTTACATTATAATAAATGGGAATAAATAAACAGACCCACATCTATATTGTGCTGAGTGAGAGACCATGGAATACTCCATCCTAAAAGGGATGTCTCCATTAGTCCCTTCCCTCACAGCTCAGGTAGCATCATGGAAGAGGATGAGGAGAGTATAAGAGCTAAATAAGATGGAGAACACCAAGAAAACATGGCCATGTAAACACAGCTTGACATACCACACAAGAACTCACAGAGATTATGGCAGCCTATACTGGGGCTATACAGGTCTGGGCCTCATGGAGTCGCAGTTCTGAGAGTGGAAGAGGATACAAGCTGTCATTCCTAACCCAGAATCTATTATTAATTGATAATATCTCACATAGAAAATTATATTTCTCTCATGGAGTTCCATTAGACTTACAAACCATTGTCAAAGCCCTGTGCCTAACAGTAGATTGACAACAAAAAACAAACTCAAAGGTATTTTCAATTTCTCTCTCTCTCTCTCTCTCTCTCTCTCTCTCTCTCTCTCTCTCTCTGTGTGTGTGTGTGTGTGTGTGTGTGTGTGTGTGTTTGTGTTGGGGAGCAGATATCACAATACTCTCTTTGGGCATTTCTTTGATTCTTTCTTCCTTACCTTTTTCTACTTCCTCCTCCTCCTCCTCCTCCTTTTTTTTCTTCCCCTGAACTTCTGCTGCTTATATGTTTTCTGATTTTGTGTTTGTATGGGATTTCTGTTTGTCAGTTTTGTGCCTCTCTATCTGTGTGTTCGTTGGGCTTCCTTTGCTCGTTTTTCCATTCTCTTGAGAAGGGGAAACACCCCTCTGAGTGTCACCACCACTGACACCCCCATCTTCCATGCTGGTTGCTGTGGGACTACACACATCCTCTCCCACTGAGGTCAGACAAGGCAGTTCATTTTGTGGCACGGGATTAACAGGCAGGCAGGCAACAGGCTCAGAGACAGCCTTGCTTCCACCTGTGGGTGGACCCACATGAAGAATAAGCTGCTCATCTGCAACATACGTATGTGCAGAGGCCTAAGTCCAGCTACTTCTTGCTCTTTGATTATAGATTCAGTCTCCAGAGCGCCTAAAGGTCCATGTTAGTCCTCGCTGTTGGTTTTCCTATAGAGTCCCTGTTCTATTCTGGCTGCTCATTCCTTCTCATACTCTTCCTATAAGACTCTGTGAACTCCATTCAATGTTTGGGTGTGAGTTTCTACATGTCTTGCCATTGGCTGCGGGTTGGAACCTCTGAGGAGACACTTACGCTAAGTTCCTCTCTGTAAGCATAATAGAGTATCATTAATGCCAGGGATTGGTTTTTGTCCTTCGGAGAGGTCTCAATTTGGTGCAGTCATTAGTTGGCCATTACCTTGTCTCTGTTCTATCTTTGTCCCTGCACAACTTGTAGCTAAGACAAATTTTATGCTGAAGATTTTGTGGGTGGTTTGCTGTCCTTATCCCTTCACTGAGAGTCCTATTGGCTGCAGGAAATGTCCATGTCAGTTTCCATAATGCCCACTTCTAGGAGTCTCAGCCAGAGTCTACCCCCTTAGACCCTTTGAGTGTTCCCCCCATCCCAGGTCTCTTCCATGTCCTAGAGATTGTTCCCAACACCACCGATTTCCCTTCTCGTCTCTCTCCCTTGCTCTCCCTACATATTATCTCCTCTCCCATAACTTCTCCTATCCCCATCCCCTCTTCTACCCAGTTCTCTCCTTCTGTCAACCTTAAATATCTATTTTGTTTCCCCTTCTGTAAAGGATTCAACCATTCTACATTAGAATTTCCTTGTTATTTGGATTCTATGGGTTTGTAGCTTATAATGTGGTTATCCTGTATTTTACAGGTAATATCCACTTATACGTGAGCACATGCCATGCATGTTCTTTTGGATCTGGGTTACCACATTCAGTGTGATATTCTCAAGTGTGTGTGTGTGTGTGTGTGTGTGTGTGTGTGTTCTCTTCTATTGGTTTTAACAGTGTGAAAGCATGAATTTCTTGTGTTAAATGAAGCATAGTTAGCCTCATTTTGTTGTAGTTTTCTTTGTAGTGTACTCTGTAGGGCTGGATTAATGAAAACATATTGTTTATATTTGGCTTCTCCATATATGGTGGTTAAAAATTTTGCTGGGTATAGTAGTTTGGGCTGACTATGTGGCCTCTTAGGGTCTGTAAAAGGTGCCCCTACCCAGGCACTTTTAGCTTTTACAGTCTTAGTTGAGAAATCAGGTGTAATTCTGATAGGTCTACCTTTACGTTACTTGACCTTTTTCCCTTGTAGCTTTTAGATTTTTTCTTAGTTTTGTATATTTAGTGTTTTGATTATTATGTGGTGGTAGAATTTTCTTTTCTTATCTAATCTCTTTGATTTTCTTACTTGCTTCTTGTACTTTATATGCATGTCTTTATCTAGATTAGAAAAAAATATTTCATAACTTAGTTAAAGATGATTTCTGGGCCTTTGAAATGAGAATCTTCTTATATTCAGGTTTGGGCTCTTCAAACTGGACCAAATTTTCTGGATGTTTTGTGTCATGACCTTTTTAGATTATTCATTTTCTTTAACTAATATATTTATTTCCTCAATTGTGCCTTTTACTCCTGAGATTACTCCATCTCCTATATTCTATATGCTTAAGTTTGTAGTTTCTAGTCTCTTTCCTAGGTTTTCTTTCTTCAGGATTGCCTCAGCTTGTGTGTATGGTAATTTTGTTATTGTTGTTGTTGGTTTTGTTTTTCTGTTTGTTTTCTATTTCTTTTTTCAGGTCTTGAACGGTTTTAATCATATCCTTCACCTTGTGATTATATATCATCCCTGTATTTCTTTCTATTTATTTGCTTACTCTCTTAATTGCTCTACCGGTTTGAATGCATTTTACTCTATTTCCTTAATGGATTTATTCATGTTCTCTTTTAAAGGCCTCTATCATATTTATATAATTGGATTTAAGATTATCTTCTTGTGCTGGGCTTTGATGGTGTCATATTGCCTTAGATATTGTTGATTTTGTTTTAATGCTGTCCTTTAGGCACATGGTTTTCTCTGGTGTTGCCTGGATGATCAAAATGCCAGAAGAACTTTTTGGGAATATGAGTAGAGCCATGGACAAGACAAAGGTTGTTAGGGTATCTGACTCTGCTGTCTATGCCTCAGGTAGGCCCCACTAGCAAGGAACTGGTGGAGAAATGTAACAAGCTGATGTCCTTGGGCTTTCTGCAAGGCCTGAACAGGAAGAGTAGGCAGCTCTTGGGTTCCTTCCCAGTTCATTAGACTGGGAAGCAATTGGTATAGTAGGATTCCAATCTGGTTAGACTTGGGGCACCCAAAGTTTTCCACAAGGAAGGAGGAGAATGCTCTTGTGATCCCACAAGGCTTTTGTGACTCAAAGTGCTACTCTTTCTTCTTTTTAATGTAGACATTTAAGGTATTCTAATATGAGATCACTTAGAATTTTTAAATCTCTTAGAATTACTTTTATTGTTTACAGTGTGTTTAGGTTTGTTGTGTTTTCATTTTCTTTAAGTTCTACAATGATCTAAATTTCTGATTTAACCAACTTTTCATTTAGTAGTAAGTTATTTCTTTTCTATTCATTTGAAAGCTTGCTGTTATTTCTGTTCTTTATATCCATCTTTAATCTGTGATAGTACAATAGCATGCAGGGTGCTATTTAAATTTTCTTGCATCTGTTGAGACTTGATTTTTGTTCAAGTGTATGGTCAAGTTTTTGAGAAAATTCTGTGAGTCACAAGAAGAAGGTATATTCTCTTGTGTTTGGGTAAAGTATTCTATTTATATCTGTTAGGTCCATGAGGTTTATAACATCATTTAGCTTCTGAATTTCTGTTCATTGTTTTTCTGAATGACCTGTCTATTGATGAGAGTGGGGTTTCTAAGTCATACATATAAAGTACAGCATGTGGCTTTAGCTGTAGTTGTTCCTTTTATACAGTTGGATGATTTCCTTTTTCTTTTTCTTTCTTTCATTTTTAATTTTTGGTTCATAGGTATTCAAAATTGTAATATCTCCTTAGTGTATTTTTCCTTTGATGAGTCTTGTGGGACCCTGAAAGGCATCCTGTTTTGGTTGAACAAGGCTTGCTCACATTAGAAAACTCTACAAGGGACAGAAGAGTGAGCCATGTTGCCTGTCACCACAGAGCCCCCAAATCCATAATTCTGTGACTATGTCAGGCAGACAAAGCCCCAAGCTCCTGGCTTTCTAGCTAGACTCCACCATCACAGTTACCTGACAATAGCCAGGTATGCTCCTCCCCACAGCTACCCCCAGCCCACTATAAAAGGGTCTGCATGGCCCCTCCTCTCACTCTTTTTTTTTTCAACTTTTATTAGATATTTTCTTCATTTACATTTCAAGTGTTATCCAGAAAGCTCCCTATACCCTCCCCCCTCCCGGCCCTGCTCCCCTACCCATCCACTCCCACTTCTTGGCCCTGGTGTTCCCCTGTATTGGGGCATATCAAGTCTGCATGACCAAGGGGCCTCTCTTCCCACTGACGGCCAAATAGGCCATCCTCTTCTATATATGCAGCTAGAGTCATGAGCTCAGGGGGTACTCGTTAGTTCATGGTTATTCTTCCACCTAGAGGGTTGAAGACCCCTTCAGCTCCTTGGGTACTTTCTCTAGCTCCTTCTTCCTTGGGAACCCTGTGTTCCATCTAATAGCTGACTGTGACCTTCCACCTCCATGTTTGCCAGGCATTGGTATATTTTCCCCCGAGACAGCTATATCCGGGCTCTTACAGCACCATCTTGCTGGCATATGCTATAGTGTCTATGTTTGGTGGCTGATTGTGGGGATGGATCCTTGG